>JASDQU010013913.1:75380-94008 GCA_032191745.1 Picea mariana | reverse complement strand
GAACCATCAAGGAAGTGCTAGTACAGTGGAAAGATATGACTCCAGCAGATGCCACTTGGGAACCAGCTACCATTCTGCAGCAGTTTCCACATCTCAAGCCTTGAGGACAAGGTTGTTTTTAAGGGGGCGGACATGTTAAGGTCCTAACCCGCACATAAGTAGATCAATGTATTCGATCAGGTACAATGAAGGAAAGAGAAAAAAGGGATCCTTCGTCTTCATATTTCCGGGACAGTGCATCTGCCACGACATTGTCTTTGCCCTTCTTGTAAATGATCTCATAATCATATCCAAAGAGCTTAGTCACCCATTTTTGTTGCTCCTGGGAGGAAATGTGTTGTTTCAGAAAGTACTTGAGGCTTTGATGGTTGGTCTTAATTTGGAAGCATTGCCCCAAGAGATAAGGACACCACAACTCAACGACATGCAGAATCGCCAACATTTCCTTTTCATAAATGGGTTTGCCCAGATTCCTTTCAGACAATTGTTTGTTGGTGAAGGCCAAAGGTCGACCCTCTTGCATAAGGACAGCGCTGATTCCTTTCCCTGAGGCATCACATTCCAACACAAAGGTCTTTGTGAAATTGGGAAGGGCCAGAACCGGAGTGGTGCACATGGTCGTCTTCAAGGTTTGAAAATCTTGAGCAAATACTGGAGTCCAAGTGAATGAGTTCTTTCTGAGGAGAGCCGTGAGAGGTGCTACAATCTTTCTGTAGTTCTTAACAAACTTGCGATAATACCTTGTTAGGCCCAAAAATCCACACAAGATTTTGAGAGTCTTTAGGTGCGGCCAGTCTTGCATAGCTTCAATCTTTTTCAGGTCCACCCTGACGCCATCCTTTCCCACTAGATGACCCAAGTATTCTACTTCTGAGGCACCAAAAGCACATTTAGATTGTTTCAGGAAAAGTTGGTGCTGAGAGAGTAGGCGGAGAACTTGATCCACATGAGTAAGATGGTTTGTCCAGGTTTTGCTATAGATGAGGATATCATCAAAGAAATCTAAGACAAAATGACGGAGAAAAGGGCGGAAGACATGGTTCATGTAGTATACTTAGGGAAGTAATATGGGGTACCTAGAGAGGTACCCAATGGGAATGTAGTTATGTGTTATTAGTGGAAGTCATTTAATATATGGGAATGTGGTCATTCAATGTAAGGTGAACTATGTCCACTATATTAATAAAGGCCCACTATGGTAGTTGGATGTAATAAATGTGAGAAGGCTCTCTAGAAGGTTCCTAGGAGATAGGGAGAGCTATATAAAGAAGTGTAGGCAATGTAATGAAACATAGTGAAGAATATTGTGATTATACAAGCAAAGATTTCTTGAGGAGTTTTATCCTTCCATAAGGATTAATATATGGTGTTACCCTACCTCAAGGGTTTGGTATTCAAGATTTCTACAGACAAGGGTTTTCCCTATGTTATAGCTCTCTGATATACGTGCGGGGTCCAACAGTAGTATTCAGCCCAATATCTCAGGGCACTAACTAAGGAGGATAGATCGTACCCTTAGCCGTACTACCCGACTACCCAAGTACTAGAGAGTATCTTCCCGAGTGTTGTTCTCGGTGACACTATAGCAGTCCGGCGGTCGATAGGTTTATCTAAAGAGGGCTTCAGGAAATCTAGGTTGATCCATACACAGGTGTTGTCTGATGCGCTACCACTTGAAGGGGTACCAACTGGGGTTAAAAGGGTGGCCAACAGATGTGTGCTTAAGAACCACTTGTATTTCCTGTGTGTATGAATCCCTCAACTGCGGGTTTATGTGTGTAGCGACAGATCTCTGTGGCTTAAAGACGCCGAAATACATCTCTACCCTGGAAAAAAAATACCCAGAATTTTTGCCAAGGAAAGTGCTCTGATACCACTTGCAAGATACCAGATATAATAAATACGCAGAACAGAAATAAAATGCTAGAAATGGCAGAATAACAGTAATATAACCAGCATAATCTCTACAATAACACAAAAATAATATGAGAACAACAATTGAAATAGCACTTTGATTCAGAAAGCAATGTTCACAGGCCTCTTCAAGGGGACAACCTCCAGTCGAGCAGTGCTCTGTTACAAAAATCTCCAAGCTAGGGTTTTCATACCCTTNAAGAGAAGCATCTAGAGGAAGATCCTTCTAGAAGTGGAAGCTTCTATTAGGTCTTCTTACATCCGCCTTATTCTATTTTATTGAAAGGCCTTATTAATATTGACCTTTATTACATCCGAATACATTGATCTACCTATGTGCGGGTTAGGACCTTAACAACTTGTGAAGGAGTCCTAGAGGGAAGGGGGATAGCTTGAGGGACGTGTGCAAAAAAAAGGGATCTCATTCCTCGAGTTATGCAGGTTGAGGGGAAAGAAATATGGTGGATTGAAATTGTTGTAGGATTTAGCTTGTTGGGAATTTTATTAGGTATCGGGGTTGTTGAGTGGTCAATATCCATCCATAGGAGCCATTATTTCTTGTAGATTCATAGCCCCAACGCATGGGTGACCTACTGCTGAGAGAACTAGAGTAGAAGAGTCTATGATTGGTTGGAACGTTTGTCGTTTGAAACCAGTTGTGTAAATATTTACTAAGAAAAGTGTTCTTATCACTGTTCTTGTTTATAGTTCTAATTCTATCCTTAAATGTTGTATTTTGTTGTTGCATTTCACAATGTGTTTCTGAATGTTGTGTATGGATAAACAGTTTCCATTATTGCTTTTTTTAATTTTTTGATAGTTGCATGAGCATACTTATCATGTTTCACACATTTATCTCGATTGGTGTCAGGTTTTTTCGATGGGTTTGGTAGGGGTATGCTACAAGTTGGTATCAGAACCTTGGTTTCAACACTAGGCTTGCATGGGACTACTACATAACAACAAAGTTTTTATTTGTGTTTAAGTGGGAAAAATACCCAAATTTGGATCTTGTAATGGGGTTATCTAGTGTGAGGGTCAAATTGGTTCTTGAGTGGTCGAACTTAGCTCAAAGGGCCAATTCTATGGGTTCCACGACAGTCGTGAGCTCAAATTTTAGAAAAAAAGACCAAGTGTTCAAAAGACTTGTAAATTTTGTGAGTATCACATGAAAACCATTTTCGTGCAATACAGTGTGTATCACATGAAACTAATATTCATGTGATATAGTGTGTTTTCCGAGGAAGATGAGCTAAAAACTTAGAATAATTTCTTGAAATTTTTGAAGAGTTTTTTGTATTGCGCAAAAATAATTATGTTGTGATGCGATGTATCACACGAAAGATAATTTTGATGTGATACACTACAAAGGGACCATTTTTGGCTATGCAATACATCACATGATATAAAAAATTTCCTTGCAATAAATATCTTTTTCTCCATTCAACATATTACATGAGAAAAAAAATTCACAATGCGATACACTACAAGACTTAGGTTTTTGGGGAAGTTTTTGCTTATCACATGAAAATATTTTTCATGCAATATAGTGTATATCACATGAAAATATTTTTCATGTAACATAGCATTATCGTTGGGGAAGAAGATGATGGAATTATAAAAAATTTGAGAAAAATTGTGTCGCACAAAAATATTTTTGTTATGGTGCGTTGCATCACACCAAAATAATATTTTTCATGAGATACACCACAAGAAGAGAAAATTCTTACAAAGCAATAAACAAGGAATTTGCACACTAAGATAATTTTTGGAGAAGTGTGATAGAGGAAAGAGGAATTTCTCTTTTTCGTGAGGAGACAAAGATTGTGGTGATGTGATAAAGGGAGGAGACAAAAATTTATTGCAATGAGGAAAAATTCGAAAGGTGGGATGTATCCCACCAAAATATTTTGCGATGTGATACATCATGAAATAGGAAATATTTTGAGGTGCGAGAGATACATCTAGACATAGAAGACTTAGAAATGTTTTGAAGAAACTAGAGAAATTCCCGTGTGTCGCACAAAAAACAAATTTGTCGTGATATGATATATCACACCAAATAGAAAATCAGTGTGATACACTGCAAGGAGGAATCTTTGTGTTGTGCAATAAAGATTTCTTTGGCCATGTAATACACAGTGCAAAATAATATAAAAGGAGGAATGTGACATGCCACATCAACGAAGAGAAATCTGAAGATCAAATAAATAAAAATTCTAGAGACAAAATCTTGTTTTAGCCATAACAAGAGCAGAAAAATCAGAATCAAACGAAATTTTAAGGGTATGTATGTAGTTAGGAGGACTACAAAAGTATCAGTGAGGGTCATTGGCAAATTCTAGTCAAAATTTTCTAATGATACTACTAATGATATTGCTAGTAGTGATGGTGTTTGTAATAAGGATTATATTGATTAAGTACCTTATTCTCATGCTTTATTGGCTACTAATGAACTAGTTTCTCCTAAATTTGAGAACATACTAGAAGTAGTGGGTCTTGGTTGGTGTTTCATATCGGATCTACATGTGGAGGACTTGGGGAAAATGGATAGGGTATTGTTTCTCCAATAGAGTTTAAGATGAGACTGATTAGAGGACTTGGATATGGTGAGACTCCAATGCCAGATGGAGGTCATTCTACAATTGATTTGCAGGAAGGTCATTATGTACATGTTATTGTGTTTGTTTGTGAAGGTCATTCTATTAAGTTGAAAAAAGAACAACCTGCACAAATCATTGATTTGGTTGATGTTAGTATCCCTAAGTTGGACAGAGGTGGCAATTTTGTTGATTTGCAAGGACACCCTACACCTTTGGTTGAACATGAATCACATCCTGCACATTTTGTTTAGTGGGAATAGAATCCTTTTCCATTTCAACATCCTCATCACAAAGATGAGATAAGTTAATCCAAGAATCAAAAATCTTGGTATGGCGGTAGTGATGCTTACAAATATTTGCGGAAGAGGTGTAAGAGGTAAAATTTTGGACCAGTTTTGACTACCAAGATTGATTGTGGTTGGAATGTTCATTAGTTGTGGTTACATTTGAAAAAATTATTGAGGACTTCATACAATTGTGTATCATTGCATGTACAACCATCTACTACTATTTATCCATGTTGATTGGTTGATCAATCTACTGTTGTGACAATGGTTGTTGTATTGTTTTGTTGAAAAAAATTTATTGGCATGATTGGCATGTTTTGTATGCATGACGACTTTAAGTAGGGTCCTTGTATGTGATCCTTATTAATAGTTGTAATCCCTCAACCTATGTTTAGAGGGGAATGTTGTTGAGTTTGTTGGGATGTACAAACCCAACTTGATGTTTTTGAAGAGCCATTGATAGTTTAGACTTGTTCTCATAAATCAAAAAATTTGTTTGACGATGTGACAGTGAAGGGAAGTCAAATATGAAGTGGGAAAAGTCCTAGGAATTTCTCAGATTAATGACAAGATGAGGAATTACTTTTCAATAGACGCCAAGAAACCAAAAGGAATTTTGAGCAAAGAAAGCCAAGTTTATTTTGTTTTCAATTTTCTATTATCCTTATAATATCTTAATTTCATTGATGCTCTTGTGACATGATTTGGGAGTGGTTATGTTTGTAGCTTCCATGCTTGATATTTCTTAGTCGATAGCACTATGATATTGGAGACTATCCCTAATAGTGCTTTTTGGGAAACTAGCTCTAGCCATAAGTGCATAGGCTCTTATTGCTTCCCCTGTGTGTGTGGATATGTTTTGGAGGTTCAAGTTCAAAATATATCTCTATTGTAAGTTGCGTTGCATGAGTTTGCTTCACTACGTTCCGAAAAGGATTGGGTGGAAGTGTTGTGTAGGTAACGATTATGTTGTACTTTGTCATGCTTAGATATTTTGGTTGTCAATGTTCCTAGCTTAGTTGTTTTATGAGGGAAATATGGAAGATGTGATACTCTATAGTTTTTACAAGGCATGTTGTAATAATGAGGTTCTGTAGAAGGCTTTGTCATTAAGAGGCAGTGATAAGATAATTCCACCTTCATATATCCTCCAAATTGTGTTTAAGGGAAGATATGGGAATATTTACTGTAAAACCAACTTAAGGGGTTTGTTAGACCTTTGGGATCACTTCATTTATGGTTAACCAATTTGGTGGTTATTGTGGTTACTACAATCCCATACTTTGGAGTCTTAGGGGTAAACCCTAAACCTATTTATTAATGAAGTTCTAGCCTCATTTGATATGAATAATATGCACATTGCTTATAGAAAATACACTATTCTCTTTGTAATATTCTTAAGAACATGTGTTTCATTGTTTAAGGGTGTTTCTAAACACCACCATTTCATAGGTTACCATGGTCCCAATATTGAAGCCCTAACAAAAATAAAGGTGTGCATTTTCATTGTGTGCCAAACACATTGACACAACTACAATACTAAAATGACAGAAAAAACGATGCCCTCAAAAGTGTGTGTGGGGAATCACAACCTTAAAAAATAAAAATAAAAAAATAGAATAAAATACTTGCAAATGATGATAATTACAATGTCGAGACTTTGTATTGTAGTAGTGATAGAAATAACCTTCTAGTTTATCTAACCATATCTCCAAAGTTTTTATGTTTGGCTTTCCTTCAAACTAAGGGATGTCAAAATTAACGGTTACCTTAAAGAGTATCGTTCATTCGAAATGATTGTTTGTCGAAGGGGCCTCTATTATTATTGGGAGTTGTGAAATGATCTACATGAAATGGTCCATAATCTCATTCCTCTCTCACTTGTGGGCTTCTTGGAGCAACAACTTTATAGGATCCCGTGTTTCTCTGTATTTATTTTTTTCTACCATGTGAAGCTACTTGCATCAATGAGGGAGAGCTTCACTAAGCTCTTAACTTGAGGCCCAATTCCCTTTCCTTGACCTCATGGGGGGCATGCACAAAGAACAATGGAAAGAATATTGTTTTGATACCATTGATACGAATTATGTTAAAAACAAAATGAAAGATAACATTAACACATAACATAAACAGAGAGATACCAAAATGTATTGATGAAACAATGGTGAAAAACATTTTACAAGTATGATTGCCATAATGGTGGTAGTTATCTGCTATACTCATTCACGAAAACCCATAATAAGAGGCTAGAACTACATTTTATAATAAATTCAAGACTCTAAGAGGGAAAAAACCTAAGTTGCAAGAACCCTAACCCTAATATGAAATTAGGGTCAGGTGTGATCTTGATTTGAATGGTGTTGAGCATTACGAAAAAAATAAATACCTTATTAGGACCATAACTTTTCGTTAATTGTTTCATTTTAGATCTTCTTTAACTCATTAGAAAGAGAATTTGCATACTAATCTGGATGTTGAAATTTTGAAAAATGCATAAAAATCTCTCGAAGAAGGAAAAAAAAATAGAAATTCAAAACCTAAACATTATAAAACTATTAATATCAAAACCGTTTTTTAAGAACCTCAAATAACTCCCTAGATTAATAAATTGCCACGTGACTCTAATTCACTAAACATAATAGCGACACATTTAAATATATCATAGTCAAAATGATACATAAACATATAATTAAAACCATTGTCTACTAAATCGTAACATGCACTATAAGGTACTTTAAGTCGATAAGTTTCCATAGATTATAAGAGTCTCAAAAAACAATGTTAGAAATGGAAAGGTTTAATATGATTTTATGGTTCTAGTTTAACATCTCTCTTTCATGTCAGTGACTGATCATAAAAATTTAATTATAAAGTAATGATAGAGAAAATTTAACACTTTTTGATCAATTTTATTAGAGGTAAAAGTTTAAATGATACTCATTAATTTATTATTTTGTATTAAGTTTTAAATTTCAATATCATATTTATGATTATTTATGTGTTTAGTGTCATCTTATTTTAAGAGAGTTAAAATTTAAGAATAATATATTTATACAATTATAAAATTATGTATTTATACTAAGTTTTATGAAATCTTCAATGATTAATTTAATTGGTTGAACTATCCACCCAAAGCATTGTGACTTAATGGATATAAAAAGCATTGTGATCTAATAGATATAAAATAATCTTTTTTAGATCAGACTAAATATTAATATATTAATATGTAAAAAATATTAAAATATTTAACCTTCTCAAAGCTATGTATTTGATAATTATGCCAACTGCTAAATTAGTATATTGGTGTTTATATAGTCTTGGTTAGTGTCATATTTTATGTTTTGTTGTGAAATTAATATTATTTTTCACATCATTTAAAAAAAAAATACAATATATATAATTTTCTGAGTCAAGAACGAGTGTAAATACATCTTAGCTTTGGGTAAACACCGAAAAGGATAAAAAAAAATTATTAAGATGTAAATCTCTCGATGCTTAAGAGATCAAGAGCTAAGATATATAGCCATAAATGGTGCCAGATAGAATTTATCTCTAATTCCTCTTCTTCTAATAGTTCATTTTTATAATGTTTTTTCATAAATATAAAGATTTTTGAATGATTATCATTTCACTCATATCAGATTTTTTATTACTATATTTTAGTTTCGTGTAACATATTATATTGAGTCAGCATATAAGACCTCAAAATTGCCAACATATGTTGAGCTTAGCATTACAAAGATAATACAGACATTACAATCTCTTCAATATTGAAGTGTAGAATGCATCCTTTGACATACCATGAAGTTAATCCAAATAAGATATTTTAATGCAAAACTCAGTTAATCATTTGTTTATTTTTATAATGGAATTTTTCTTCGTTTCTTTTATTTTATTTTCAATCGTTTTATGTTTTATTTTTCTTATCTAACTCTAAAGTTGTATTTGTCTTGTAGGTTGGGAAACTATTTAATTTCGGGTTATAATAGTTGTTCAAAGTTCCTTGGGGAATAGAGGGTCTTATTTCTTAATAGTTGTTATATAAGGTTTAGCTAATTGTTCATTTCCCTTTTTAATTAATTCCTATTGTAGTTGAGGAGAGGATCCAGTCCATTGAACTTTTTGGTGTAGAGTCCATTGAGCTTTTTGGTGTAATTCTGGGGAAAATAATATAGATTTTATATTGTTGAAATACGGTAACTATGAAGAATATTCTAATTATAATTGAGTTATTATTATATAGATCAAATCCCTTTTTTTGGATTGATCATGTCGGGACTTATGTATGACCAAATTTCCTTTTTTGGATTGCTCAAACCATATTTATATGGTGGTATTTGAAAAGTCGTCCCCTAGGGTTTATTAAAGTGGTTTTAGCCACTATTGGAAGAAGTCAGCCCTTCTTGGTGAAGAGAAATAACATTAAAGTTCCTCGGCCAGTATAAATAAGTGAGGATGGTGCCTCATTCAATCAGTCACTCAGTCACTCATCTAGTGCGCAAGTTTTGAAGGAAGTTTCAGTTAGAAAAAGGAGATAGAAGTGCATGCTCAGTGTTGGGTTATTCTTGGTGGATTGGTCTTTAGTCTTGGCATTGTATTGGAAATATATTATTGAGGAAATTTTTGTTGGGTTTTCTCCCTCATGAGGGTTTCCCAAGATAAAATGTTGTGTACCTTGTGATTGTGTTTCTTTCATTGATCCTATTTATGCTATTATTGTCTAGTAAATTGAAAAGAACTTTATTGCAACTCTAAATTTAACATGGTATCATAGCTTGACTGAACACAACACCTTTCATTGGGTATGTAAAAACGTCATTGTTGTCGTACAAGGAAATTAGGGATTTTTATTGGAGAGGAATTTTTTACCAAAAACCATCTAGGAAAGTGCGCCCTATCCTAGCACATCTTTTGGCAGCTTGAGCACACCTTTTCAGTGGCCAGATTCTTTGGAAAGTCAAAACCTAATTTTGACTGATACCAGAAAACTAGGAAACCAAAACCAGTACCAGAAGTACTAGTCCAGATTTGCGCAGGTCAAGTTTCAAGGGGTAAAACTTGAAATTTTTTAAAACAGATAGCTCCAACCTACTCGCCTCAGCCCAGTGCATCTAGTCACTGGATAAAAAATCCAAAATATGAAGTTTGAAAAATTAGGCTTTCCTCATAAAACCCTAATTTGCAGTTGCAGTATCAATATCAGTTGTAGTATCAGTTACAACACCTTTGAATTTTTTAAATGTTTGTTTCCACTGTTGTCGGATGGTGCCACTACCTTCCGATACTATCAGAGGTATGTTCTTACATATGTTCAAAATTGTATCATTATTCTAAAGGGTACTTGTAGGAGAAAGGATATTTTGTCTAAACAACAATTGTAGATCTAGAAGGATATCATATCCAACACACCAGGTTTGATTATATTTATATACTTCCATTTTTTATGACATTATTTTGAACATCTAGGTTGTATGTTGAAGTTATGACCATCATACTAACCCTTGGTCAAAATTAAAGTCAAGGTATTAGATTGAGATTAGAGTTTATTCTCTAACTTAGATTTTTGTCAAGATAGTATATTGTCTTAGTACATAGGATGGGTTAAAGAAATCACTTGTCATCTTGAGTGAAGGAGACTTGGAAGAGATTCAACACACTCATTCTTGAGGACAAGACTCCAGGTTCAAGGTTTGATTGATTAAGTTGATAAGATTCAAGTTTGCACATGACAAGTTTGATAGCTACCTCATTACAAGTAAACACTATAGTTGAGACAGTTGTATTTGAAGAGTATTGTACTTGGTCGCATGTGAGCATATTGAGATAAATGCTTATTGTAATCATTTACCAGATATAACTAACATCTCCTCTAGGAGAAACTTCTTGGTGTTCCTCCAGGTTACCATGGAGGAATGATTGATCACAACACTAGAAGAGTGTTTCTCTCATTATTGTATTTCTTACTTTTAACCCTTGTTTCAGGCACGTCACAAGTTATAGCTCTAAAGGAGCTAAGGTGATGATTGTTCTCACTATTTCTTTATTATTACTATAAAGAGTATTATTTGTGTATGTTGTTGTTCCTGTTCTAGGCAGGTCACAGGTGCCCTAAGGAATTTATAGTGATGATTGCAGAAGGAAACATATTAGACGAGACATGAAGCAGATTATTTACATGACTGTATACATTCATGCACCAAAGAAGATGAAGAAGAAGATATTTTTTGAGATACAAGGTATCTCACATGGAGATTGATTATAATGAGCAAAAGGCTCCAAAGATGACCAAATATTAACTAGACTTGATCAATGGATAATGAATCCACCTTGATAGGAAGCAGAATTTGTTTGAATTCTGACTCAGCCTTTCATATTAAAACTTGGTATTCTACACCAAGTATATCTTGTAGAAACTATGAAGTCTTTGTAGACTCAGAAGAAATCAAGACTTAGAGTGAGACTGATCTCAGAGAGGATCAGATGGGAAAAGGAGACATCTTCCAAGAATGGTAGACAAATTCCATGAGTTGAGAAGACTAGGTCGTAGCTTCAGAGACCTTTAGGAGACATGAAATCTCCTGAGAAGATTCCCTTGTTTCAGTGACAAAGGATGAAGCCAATCAAAAGGATTGGGATACAATTTTTTCCTTGAGACCACAAGGGAAGTCAATGGTGACTTCCAAGATTGATATAACAGATCAAACATGTTGCAGATAATAGTATAAATATGTACAAGCCTGATTTGTGTCCAAAGGATTCTCCCAGCAAGAGGGAGAAGACTATGACGAGACACTTACTCCAATAATTGAAAAAATAAAGACAACCAGAACGTCCATGATTCTAATACAGTATGAGATTCAGGGGGAGAAATCCCTATATTTGAGATTGAGTTATCTCCAGTGCCAGTTGGTGTATTACATTAGTTGGGTCATGAAGACATGACTACAATAGGAGATAGAGTTACATCCATGAAAGAAGAAGAGATACCTTCAGTATCAGTTATTGAGCCACTGTCAGATGAAGTTGTTTCCATGATAGAATAGAGGAGATACCCTTAGAGTTCAGTAGCTATAGTGAGAATAGAACAAGTCATTATCAGCTTCAAAAATAGTAGCTACAAGTGTAGAGTCTCGGTTCCAGAAGGAACAGTTGCAGAGAAAGTAAAGAAGTTACTCTCAGACAGATAGTGCTTTGCAGAAAGCACATAGAGCTAGCACATGATTGTGCAGATTGAGTTACAATTTAACAAGTTTACCAGTTTGGTACAAAGTGATGTGAAAATTTGATTTGAAGTTGAAAAGACTCATGTCTGCAGATTGAAGAAAGCTTTGTATGGATTGAAGCAAGCTCTCAATTCTTGGTATGGAAGAATTGATAGTTTCTTGGCGAGCTTGGGATTTACCAAGAGTAAAAATGATTCTAACCATTAATTCAAGGTTATGAATGATGAGCCAGTTATATTTTTGTTGTATGTGGATGACTTATTCTTAACAGGAGAAGAAAAGCTCATCACAGATTGTAAGAAAAAGATTGTTGCAGAATTTGAGACGAAAGACCTAGGTCTAATGCATTATTTCTTAGGTCTTGAAGTTTGGCAAAGCCCGGAGAAGAACTTCCTTAACCAAGAGAATTATGCAGTTGAAATACTGAAGAGGTTTGACATGTTGGAATGCAAAGCCATGAACACACCCATGGAAACAAAGTTGAAGCTCCTGGTTGATACTTCGTCAGAATTGGTTGATGCTACTCTATATAGACAGATCATTGGATCATCGATGTATTTGATGAATACCAGGCCAGATCGATGTTTTGTTGTGAACACCTTGAGTCAGTATCTAGTAGAGCTCAAATGTGTTCACCTTGTTGTTGCAAAACATGTGATGAGATACCTTAAGGGTACGTTGGACTTTGGTCTCTATTAAACTAGTGATCACGACTTCAGACTATATGGTTATATGATTCAGATTGGGCTAGACTACCACAAAATGTTGTTGTTACTTCAGACTATATGTTGTTATATTGATTTAGATTTCGGTAAGGACGACTTGTCAGAGTACCAAAAAAAAAATTGTTACACCTGCCTCATTTTGTTGTCATATTTTGATGATGTTGTTGTCTTAAACTCATGTTGATCATGTTTTTGTCTCAGCCTCATGTTGATGATGTTGTTGTCTCAGCCTCGTGTTTATGATGTTGTTGTCTCAACCTCATGTTGACGATGTTGTTGTTCAACCTCGTGTCGATGATGTTGTTTTCTCAGCCTCGTGTTGATGATGTTGATTGATTCAGCCTCGTGTTGTTGATGATGTTGTACCAGCCTCGTGCTATTGATGATGTTGTACCAACCTCGTGCGGTTGATGATGATGTACCAAACTCGTGTTGGTGAGATTGTTGTTCTAGCTTCATGCTGTTGATGTTGATGTTTCAGCTTCATGTTGACGATGATGATGATGATGCTATTCTAGCTCCGTGCTATGAATGATGATATTGATGATATTCCAACTCCATGATGTGAATGATGATGATGATGTTATTCCAGCTCCATGTTGTGAACGATGGTGATGATGATATTCCAACTCCATGCTATGAACGATGATGACACTACTCCATCTCCATGTTGTGAACGATGACGATATTGATGATGAGAAAAAATTCCGATGATTATAGATATGCCAAAAAATGTTCCAGATGTTGATGATGGTGGTTCCCTCTCTCTCTCATGATGATGTTGTATTGAGTTATGTCAGTAGAATACCCTTCTTGTTAAGGGGGAGTGTTGAAATATTGTAACTGCGAATAATATTCTAATTATAATTGAGTTAATATTATATAGATCAAATCCCCTTTTGTGGATTGATCATGTCGGGACTTATGTATGACCGAATCCCCTTTTATGGATTGGTCAAACCATATTCATATGGTGGTATTTGATAAGTCGGCCCCTAGGTTTTATTAAAGTGGTTTTAGCCACCATTGGAAGAATTCAACCCTGCTTGATGAAGAGACATAACCCTAGCGCCCCTCAGCTAGTCTAAATAAGTGAGGATGGTGCATCATTCAATCACTCACTCAGTCACTCATCTAGTGTGCAAGATTTGAAGGAAGATGCAGTTAGAAGAAGGAGAGAGAGGTGCATGCTCAATCTTGGGTTATTCTTTATGGTTTGATATTTAGTCTTGGCATTGTATTGGCAATCTATTATTGAGAAAAAATTTGTTGGGTTTCCTCCCCCATGAGGGTTTCCCAGGATAAAATGTTGTGTACCTTGTGATTGTGTTTCTTTCAGTGATCATGTTTATGTTATTATTGTCTAGTAAATTGAAAAGAACTTAATAGAAGCTCTAAATTTAACACATATTTGTTTGTTATACAATTTTTTTGCATTATTTCTACTTTAATTTCCTCAGTTAAGGATTTTAAGCTCCATTTTATGTGTTATATTTGTGATTTATTAGTAAACAAAAGGGGATAACTCTTATGTTTTACGATTTAGGAGTAAGATAATTGGATAGGAATTTAGCATAAGATTGTGTAAATAACGAACCTGCAAGGGTAGACATATAATATTTGGATTCTCAAAGACTTTTTTTATAGTGTTTAAATTTCAATATAAAATCCCATTGCTAATGAAATAATAAACAATCTATAAGATTTGGATTCTCAAAGATTGTTTTTTTATAGTGATTAAACTTCAATATAAAATCCCATTGCTAATGAAATAATAAACAAGATTGTTGTAAATAGGAACTATAATATTTTTATAAATTCCCACGTGCAATTTTAACTTGTTCATAAATAGTTAATAAATAAATAATTGTGAATTCCATATAAATAAAGATCTAAGATAATTCAACCCACAAACATGAATAATTTCTCTTATTAGCACAAAATATTAAGGGAGAAGGGTAAAAATAAAGTCATGTTTAAAATAAGAACAATAATTGTTAGAAGAATGCATCCATGTCATAGAAAAAAATTCATAACATCAATGAATAAGACCTTCACCAAGAGGTCCCTTTCTCCCAGCGAACCAACAACTCCAATCTTGGACAATCAATAACTCCAATAACCATAGCACCATCCACAAGCTCCAATGACCACAAGAAAGGGGATAGGGGGGTCTCCTGCCAACCTAATTCCCTCAACTAGCAAGTTGAAGGACCACCAAGCCCACAATCACTAACTCTACACCATCTCTCTACCTCATAATACAATGCCAAAATACATGCTCCACGACTCATAAGTCTCGATGAATAATTAGAAAAACCTCTGTAGCTCTCTCTCACAACCAAACTAGTGGTGAAGTGTAACCCCCAAACCACCACCTTCTCCAACCTAAAACCTCCCACCAGGGACACCAACCAAGCAAGAAACAATATTATTTTATATGCATTTTGTTTTCCTCATACCAAACAACTCAGCATGCACATTCAACATATCACATTCATTAGCTTGATTGATTTTTTCTTAAGTTGCTCCCCTTTTAATATTTGATATTTATTTATTTGTTATTTTTATGTGTGTCTTAAGTAATCATCAAACAAAATGCAGTTACTACCAATCTCATGGTAGTGTGTAGGTGAGGGGTGTGCATGTGTAGCTATCATGTGTAGACCTTGCATGTGCACTGGTAAGCAAATGATAAACACTCCTAAAGCACTACATGATCTTGAGTTGTGTGATGCAAATGTTTATAATCTAAGCATCATAAGTGCAACACAAGAAATGATCCATGCAATCAACTCCACCCATAGTTAACTTGAGTTTAAATATGTTCCATTACCTGAGATTATACTTCTTTTGGAGAGGGTCCCAGTAGAATGAGCCAAGTATGATCATGATATTTTATAGGCAACCACTAGTTTTCCCTTTCCTATGTTTCATTGCAATATTGTTTTTAATCATAGGGAACCATGAGTGTTTCCCTTCCTAGTGTTCCAATATATGTTGTAGGATCCTCATGATGATAGATCTCTCATGTGTCTAATATTGATAATCCTCCTGATTTTGAGAGGGAAATAAGAAACTTGTATACAATTAGGAATTGTATCATCTCATGTCCCCACTACATGTTATAGTGCTAGTGAGATCCTTCATGAGCAGGGAATCCCACAAGATGTACTACTAAATCAACGATCTAGGCTTAAGAAGTAGTTTCCTAGTCAAGATCTTGCTCATATCATATCATGATAGCAATAGGTCATTGCATATACCAAATCCTCAATTATCACATGATTAAAACGTTATAATTAATAATGTAATGTGTCCATAACTATACATTCATATAGTCATCATATGCATATCTATATAATAATTGTCAAATATTGTTCCATAGTTGAGATTGTACCTGTGATAATCAATAAAATTTGTTCATAAACGAGGAAAGAGAGAAAACCTCATGGGAAAACCCCCTCCCTCAAGGTACAATGTATCAAAAAATAACTGACAGTTTCTAGGAAACTGTGTCCTTCACTCCAACACGACTGTGCAGAGAATGGAACTTCTGCTTAGTGAAGGTCTTGGTAAAGATTTCTGCAGTTTGTTCTGCTAAAGGACAGAACTACAGGTCGATGATCCCCTCGTGTACTAAGTCTCAGATTCAGTGCATGTGGATATCAATGTGCTTCGTCCACTACCTCTGAACTAGATCTCTATAGAACTTCATAGTACTCTAGTTGTCACACCAAATGACAATTGTCCGGTGAAACTGAATTCCCAACTCAGTGAGAAAATGTTTTATTCGCATAGCTTGAATGGTTATGTTAACTGCCCCTTTGTACTCTACCTTCGTTGAAGATAGAGAAATAGAATCCTACTATTGCTCAACCAACAGATGGGCTTGAACCCAGACTGAGTGAGTAACCAGATGTGGATTTGCGATCAATGTTGTCGCTAGCCCAGTCAGAATCAGTGAACCCAATGAGGTCCAATGCAGAGTCTTCTACATAGTGAATCCCAAAGGTGATGGTACCATGTATGTATTGAAGGATATGCTTTTCAACCTTCTAATGTAGTTCATGTGACTCTTGCATGAAGCGGGAGACTGCTTCGACTACATAGGAGAGGTCTGGTTTTGAGTGTGTGAGATACAACAAGCTCCCCACTAGTTGTCTATACACTGTTTTTTCCACTAGTGGAGTGTACTCGCCATCCTCAATTCTGACTCCTGATTGGAAAGGAGTCAGAGAAAACTTGCAGTCTGTCATGTGGAATCTCTCAAGGATATCTCATGCATACTTGGCCTAAGACAGTTTGATGTTTGATGCATCCTAATTGATCTTGAGGCCAAGGAATAAATGTAGCGGACCCATTTCTGTCATCAAGAACCTATCATACAGAATCCTCTTGACTACAACAATCATTGAATTTGGTCAACTGGTGATCAACAAATAATCAACATACAGAACTAGGACTAGAAGTGAATCAATCATCCTAATCATGTAAGTGTTTGGGTCTGAATTACAACGTACAAAGTTCTATGACAACAATTAGGAGTCCATCTTGGTATACCATGCCATCGGGGCCTGCTTGAGGCCATAAAGGGACTTCTTCATTCGACAGACAAAAAATGAATCCTACATGAATCCCTGGGGCTAATCCATATAGATCTTCTTAGATAGATCTCCATGAATAAATGAATTCTTCACGTCCATCTGATGGACTTCCCATACCTTGGCTACCACAATGGAAAGTGCCCTTCTTAGATAGATCTCCATGAATAAATGAATTCTTCATGTCCATCTGATGGACTTCCCATACCTTGGCTACCACAATGGCAAGTGCCAAGTGTATGGAATCCATCTTCACTACTAGAGAGAAGGTACCGTCATAGTCAATGCCATGCACCTACTGAAAGATTTTTGCGACTAGCCTGGCTTTGTATCTGCTAACATGTCCATCTGTTTCGCTCTTGGTCCTATAGACCCATCTTCACCTGAAAAGTTTCCTTCCTCAAGGAAGGGGAACCAAATCCCAATTCTGGTTCTCGAGGAGGGAGTTGTACTCCTCCTGTATGGTGGATGCCCAAAAGGGATTCCCAACATCCTCGTCATATGAATGTGAATCTAAAGACTAAACCAAGAAAATATGCATGGGTGGAATCAGTTCATTGGAAGTGAGTGCAAGAGGAGGCTCCTTTAAATCCGATCGAGTCCTTTGGGTATCAACTAGATCCCCAACAAGATCTCTTTCATCCTAAAGAGTAGTATTGGCCCACTTCAGCCTCGGCTCAAGCTCTACATGTGCATGCACTGACTTGGGATATGCATCTGCATATGTGTGCACTGACTCTACATC
Source organism: Picea mariana (assembly GCA_032191745.1). Lineage (NCBI taxonomy): Eukaryota > Viridiplantae > Streptophyta > Pinopsida > Pinales > Pinaceae > Picea > Picea mariana. Next base: position 75,907 of record JASDQU010013913.1, on the reverse strand, counting down.
TGATTATATTGACTCGTTCTCTAAATCATATGAATCCTCTGAATCAGAACTCTCATCTGAAGAATATTCAACATGTGCATGCTCATCATCTCTGACAAGTGGAAGAACAAAAGTGCCTGCATGCGGCTCCTAAGGTGCATGTGAGATACTTTCCTCGAATTGGAAACTACGCTCAATGATGAGTTGGTTCGTAGAAGGATCAATGAGTTTTTATCCCTTCACACCGTCTAAGTATCCAACAAAGATACACTATGTACTATGTGGATCAAGTGCCTTCCTCTTCTAAGAGGGAATTATGGCCCATGCACGTGAACCGAATATATGGAAGTGGGTCACTTTCGGTTTGAGGTTTCTTCAAGCCTCGAAGGGGGTCTTATCCTTGACATATCTATGGGGAGATCTATTTTGGATGTAGTTCACACAATTAAGTGCTTCATCCCATAATATATGTGGAAGTGACTTTGCATGCAGCATGCAAAATGCCATCTCTTTCAGGGATCTATTCTTCCTCTCAGCAACTTCGTTTT
>JASDQU010013913.1:22304-55248 GCA_032191745.1 Picea mariana | reverse complement strand
AAGTTCAAGTGTAGCATGAGAAATCATCAATAAAAATGAGCACATATCTTGTTTTAATAAATGATGGATGCGGAAAAGGGCCCATGAGATCACTGTGGATCATATCCAAAGGAGAGGAGGCTTTCTGAGTCTTTCATTTGTCAAACTACTCTTGAGGGTGTTTTCCAGGGACACATCCCTCACAAATTCCTTTGGATAAGTGGATGTCATGGAGACCTTCAACCATTATCTACTTTCTAAGTTGTTGCATTTATCTAAAATTTAAATGCCCAAACATTTTGTGCCATATCCTACTTCTTTCATCAGCATGGGTAAGCAGTAATGCAAAATCTGGTTCAATAAATTTAGAAATTGTGTAGAGTTTGGATTGGTGATTTAGCTCATTGTTGAGGAAACGTTATGGAGTACCTCACTCAATCATTTTCATATCTTGCCTAGATAAGACAATATAGTTGGGAATGTTACCCAGGGTTTATAGCCTCAAAACATTCACTCAATCCACAAGTATTAATTACAAAGGATCAAGGATGATTTTATGATTTGTATATGTTGCAATATAAAAATAAAATTTAAACAAAGCTAAATGAATGTATACAGATTTTAAAATAAAGTAAACATGGAGACAAAAGCGAAAAGAAGAACCAAGTCATGAAAACACATGTATGAGATAGAACAATAATATGATTTTATTTCATTCTGAGATACAAAACTGTATTTCTCTTTTACAAACCCCTGCGAGGATAGGGACCAAAGTCAGATTTAGAATTCTTCGATGGGCACCATACAAAAAGGCCCTGACAGTGAAATAAAACTGAAACTAATGATTTGGATCAGCTTGCCACAAAATGTTTCCACTTGACTCTGCAAGATATTCTTTATCGGCCATGAAAATTAATTCATAAACCAACAAGAATACACAAACTATCAAAGATAAATCAAACACCTTGAAAACAAGTTATTGAAATGTATGATTTAGTTTTGAATCATGTTGCCTTCAATAAGAACCAGTTGTCATCAAGAGGATTAAGATTTCAAGTAAACTCAGAAATGAATGAAAATTGAAGTTATCTCACTAACTAGACAACAAACCTTAGTCTTGTAGTTCCCCTTCTATTCCTCCCTTTGTCTCTTCCTCTCATTGAACCTTTATTATTCCTCAACAAGTTGAGGTAGTTCAACTACTTTCTTTAGCTAAGTCAAATTAACTTAACTAATTGGTTTGGGGAGAAATAATTAATAATAATATACAAATAAGGGTCTAATTAATAATAACTAAATAGGTGGGACCCCTTGTGACTTCCATCATTCTCTTTGTCAATAATCAAATATAAAATACAAAATTTATCATTTGCATCATATAACACCCTTGTAGCGCCCATGGATACCATTTAAGTTGAATATTTAAGTATTGGCAAAATTTAAGACCATATCCCAAAAAATAATATATCCATCTTATCCACACAAAAATATCCAAAATAAAGCTTGTTGTCCAAAATATGTTGAAAATCATTAAACATTGTCTTCATCATTGAATATCATAAAAAATACAAAAAAAATCCATATTTGTTTCTTTGTGAGACATATTTCATCTTCTCATTGTTGTCTCCTCTTGACTTTTATGGGGTAGCCCTTGGTTGGTTAGACCCCTGGGGTTGTATTGCATTGATCATATGGGAGCAGTCATATTTTAAGTGGAGACGTGAAGACACAAATTTAGAAGACTATGTCGCTGGACTGAAGGGGGAAGCCATTGATTTTTCATTATCTAGCACAAGTTGTGGGATATCAGTTTTTAATCTTTTGCTGGCATGCGAGGATTGTACCAGCAAAATAGCATGAGAAATTTGAGCATTGGCATTAACTAGTGGTGGTAAAGGCAATGACACAATGGTCCAACCACAGTGGTGAGAGACAGGTTGGTGGACAATTTCTTGCCAACCGTCATTAGCGGGAACTTCAGGAATCAATGACACGTGTGGAGGAACAAGAATGTCAAGAAAATTATGAGGCTATTGAAAAGGGGACCTTTCAAGTCGAGGATGTAGTATCCCATGGCCAACCAAATTAAAGAACCCAACTTGAAACAGTTGGTTCAATTCATGCAGATCGGCATCAAATTGAATAGAAAATCGAGGCCTCATATGGCCTTGATGCTAGTTATCTTTGCCTCTATTATTCTGGCCATTACTACCCCTCTTGAAAAAACTCATCAAGTAGCAATATTTAATCACTCATGAAAAATTCTTAATAACCCATACATGAAACTCCACTTAACTAAATCAAGAGTTGGCTCTATTATTTACTACAATACATATGCAATCCATCTATAAAACTTCCATTTATTAATTTCCACACGAATAGGGAATTGATAGGGTCATTGGGAGTATGGAGGGTTTGTATTAAGCGTAAAATGATATAATGGAAGGGAAAGATTTGTGAATATTGTCCAAGCAATCAATAAAACATTGAAACTGTGTATACAACCAACTCCCAGAATACCAATCATAAATTAACTTCCACCTTGTTTCTTTTATTTCCATACAGACTTTTCCTTAAAAATGAGTAACAACATAACAAGGAGTGAAAAATGTAATTGGGATAATGAGGGGAGTGTATTTTGCATAAAATGGTATAATGGAAAGGACTCCCATGGATATGGTTCTATGATATATCAAACAATGCAATTTCCAACATCAAAATTTAAACCCCTTTACTGTTTCAAAATTGAAACTCAACACCATGTTTCCAAAATTCCAGAATTGATATTTCACTTCAAGGCTATTCATTTGCATCTAGAAGTTGCATTGCATAGGAATCAATTCATTTTTTTTTTCCCAAGAAGCATTCAAGAGTAATAACACAACTCACGCACAATAGAGTCAAAGAGACAGAGCACCACAATAATCACAACCAATGGTTAAGGAATGGATAGACTCTGGTTCACGGTATTAAAACCAATACATTTTAAATCACTACAGGGTTCGATAAGTGGTCACAAAAGGGATCCATGTATATAACACAATTCCAAATTGAGACTTCAAATAACAATGCTTCCAAAATCCCCTTTCATTCTGGTTCGCAAAACTCATTCAACGCATATATAATTAATCCACATGTGTATTATTTTCATATAAAATCGAACACACAGTGGGTTGTATCCCTTAAACAATGGTTTTGCAATGATTCCATCACCCCAATATTTCCACATGATAGACTATATTAAAAAAATAAGTGGGTTTAGCATTCTTTCTAACTTTGCACAGTAAACAGCCAACAAAACCCATGAACAAAAGAGCACGAACAGGGAATTTATTAAATTTCGGGTTGGCCACCTCCACACTATTTTCAAAATACAAGGTTTGATATACAATTATCAACAGTGATGCGATACAGGAAGACAAGCTAACAAAGTTGAGGCTTTATCCAAAAGGAGTACGAAAAGCTTAATATCACCACAGAATTTTACACATATATTTATAGAGTTGATACAAGGGCGTGGGCACGATAGCCACGAGAGCCACACAATTAAATGACAGGCAGAGTCTTCAAAAAACCAACAAGCTACGAGTAGTGACAACATTTTTATCGGACAAAGAGAAATCACAAAAAGAAAACCAGAGGCAAGGTAGGCCCGACAACTTCCCAAACAATATCCTTTTTCACAGGTAAAACACGAAGCAACTAAAGAAAGTAAGAGACACCCACGTCGTTTTCAATGTGAATAGTTCACATAAAAATTCAACAGAGACCAAAACTTCTCTAATAATCCATACACGGTCAAAATTTACACATATCATAACTTTGGAAATGCACAGACAATGAGAAAACTCAAGAGCCAACTATTGACTTAATTAAAGAGCAGAGTGAAATATTCATGGATGGAGCAGCAAGAAACCCCATACCTGTGTGTAAAAATTGACAAGGAGAGTCGACCAAGCCTATATACCTCTTCCACGGCCGAACAAAGTGGAGTAGCAACAACCAACAAAAGACCAAATGAGAAATGGCTAGGGCGGCATGCTCGAGGTAGGTTAGAGCGATGTGAATTTACTTCATGTTGTTTCTACCACTTACATGTTCATCCATAGCTAGTACGAGCAAGTTAACCATACAATGCACAACCCACTAACAATTAATTGCAAGCTTGATACACCACCATTTTCCTAAGTTTCAAACTTAACAAATGTGCCAACCTTTGTTTTAAAACCCCAATGTGACATATATCAAAACCTTGTTAGGGATACCAAGTATCAACCTTTAGACCTCCAATTCAAACATTGTGCACAACCCTTGTAACATGAAATCCAGGTAATCACCACACCATATATTGCATACAACTTGAAACATGGAGTTTATATCTTTTATCAAACTAAATGTAGCATAATAACACTTGTGAGGGTTATATAAAGACACCATCATTTCTCCTTTAATCGCATCTCCCATAACATCATTTGATCAATTATTTCAACAACGAATTTAAAAGCAAATAAAGTGTATAGCTCATCTCAACCAACTCATAAGAACATAAAGCATAAGTGTCGTCTCTTCATCATATTCACACAAGTCACACAAGGGGTCCCACCTATTAGTATATTATTAAATATAATTAAATAATAAGGCGTTGCAACCATTTGCAAGAAGGTACCCTATGTTGTGATTTTGGGTGTCAACAAACTGGCGACTCCACGGGGAAATTTGTTTCCAATAGATTAAGAACTCAGAATGTCTGATTTCACAAATCGATGAACATAGATCAAAGAATTATTGACCAAAATGATTATGCAACAAGGGGAAAAGATGGTTTAATGGAAATAATGAGATGGGATTTTGGGAATAACTCATGAAAAGTGGTACATGTGAGGGGGTTTTCTCCTGTATGCAGAACATTCGATCAATACATAGTAAATAGTATTTCTTCATGTTTTAAGAAGAAATTTTCTAATATGCTCTTTTGAATCTCATGATGGAGGGAAGAAAGGGATAGCAGAAAATAGGGGAGAAAACTAAATCATCTATATTACAGTAGTACTGAAAGAAAAAATAAATTTCATCAATGTCTAAAAGGAGGGCATCATGACAACTACGTAAAATTTATTGTTATTGATCAACAATACTTACAGAATGGCATTGTTGTGGAAAAACTGATCCAAAATTTATTCTTGATAAACAATAGCAGCAATCGAAATAACAGAAATTGAAAAGTCAATTGATCAAAGAAAAATAAAACAGTGAAACAAAAAGTTACATACAACAGTGATTTCCATATGGTGTTTAACAATTAAGCGGGTTCCACATAATGTTTCGGGTGGGAACAATTAGTATTATAAGAAAACAATCACTCTTCCAAATCCTGTAAAAGATAAGAGTTTGCACCTAGGACAAAAAGCGATTTTGAAAGGACCTAGCCATAATCTATAGAAATTTTAATGTCTTCCCCTATCATCATGGGATGAGTCCCAAAGTGAGACCTTCTCATTTACCTTAAATTTGACATCTTTTGTGCATTTGTTAAAATATTTCTTTACAGTTTTTTGTCTTTTCTTTATGGTTTCCAAGGAAAACAGTATTTTTTCTTCTACGGCTAATAGTGCATTTATCCTATGAGGGACATTGGAAGAATTTAACTCTTCAATATGTAGCATCAGTCGTAAAGAGGAGAGTTTCAGCTTAGTACGTAGAATGGCTTCTTGACCATAAAAAAGCTGAAAGGGGGTGCAACATGTGTTTACCTTGGTGGTAGTGCGATCTTCCCAAAGGGTGTAAGTGAGGAGGGTGTGTCATTGAAGAGGCTCATCTTCGATGAGACTCTTTATGATCCTAACCAGATTCTTGTTAGTAGACTCAGCTTTCCCATTTCCTTGGGGGTAATAAGTTGATGAAGTGAAATGTTTGACTCCCAATTTAGTTATAAATTGATTCAATTTTGCGAAAATGAAAGCAGGACCATTGTCTGTAATAATTTCTAAAGAAATGCAAAATCTAGAGAAGATATTAGTTTTTAGGAAAGAAATCACTTGTTCATCATGTGTGTGTCTAAGAGGGACAACTTCAGTCCACTTAGTGAAATAATCAGTGGTTGTCAAAATAAAAATATGCCCTATGGAAGACGGAGGATTAATAGGACCAATAAAATCTAGGCCCCATTTAGAAAAAGGAAAATCTGGGAGGACGGGTTGTAAAGGCATGGAAGAAAGATGCTCTTTCCCAGTGAATTTTTGGCACTTGTCACAAGATCTCACAAATTTATAATAATCTAGAAAAATTGAAGGCCAATAGTAACCATTTCTGATGATTTTAAAAGCAGTAGCCTTAGGAGAAAAGTGGCCACCAACATGAATAACAAAATATGAAGATCCATGAGTTTCATGTAACAATTTATGTACTTCCTTATCATTCACACATTGAAGTAATATACCATCAACAGACCTTCTGAACAAAAAGTATCCTAAAATAATATACCTGGAAGATTCAAGGCGAAGTCTTCTCCTCTAATGAAGATCTAAATTGTATGGGCATTTCTGATATTGCAAGTAATACATAAAAAATTTATACTAGGTGTGCTCAACAATAGAAAAGGTTTGATTCTCAATATAAAACAATGCTAAAAGAGGATTCTCCTGATCGTCAATTTCTTCACTTGGTTCAAGATGTTGAGCTAAGTGAAGGTCTAAGTCTCGTCCCTTAATTGTTTTCGAAATCATGATGGTTAAATCATGCTCTTGGATTTTGGCAAGCCAATGTGAAATATTCCCTAAAACATAAGTTTGTGAAAGCAAAAACTTGATAAGAGGAAAAGGGACTTTTACATGTGTATGTTTTCCTAGAATAAAGTGGCAAATTTTCTCTATAGCCTAACAAGAGAAAAAGCATGTTTCTCAATATAAGAGTACTTGAATTCATCGTCTGATAAACTTTGTCTCATGTAAGCTACAGGTTTTTCATTGTTTTGGTCATCACTTTGTATGAGAATAGCAGAAATTGCTTCCTCGGTGGCATTAGTGTATATGATAAAATATTTCTCAAAATCCAGTTTCTCTAGAACCGGTGCTAAGCTGATTGCTTTCTCAATCCTAACAAAGGTTTTTTCGACGTCATTTGTCCAAGAAAAAGAGTGATCGTGCTTTAGAATATTATGAATTGGTTTAACCATTAAGGAAAAATCAGGAACAAACCTATGAACGAAGTTGATAATGCCCATAAAGGCTTGAACCTCCTTTTTGGAAGTGTGGGCAGAAAGGTTCAGAATAGAAACAATCCTTTCAGGATCTATGCTTATTCCTAAATTAGAAATGATATGTCCAAGGAGCTTGCCCTTGGTGATGCCAAAAGTAGATTTGGAAGGATTTAAAGAAATGTCGAATTTTCTGCATCGCATGAGAACGTTTCCGAGATGAACAAAGTGATCTAATCGATTCTTTGAATAGACAGTCAAATCATCAAGATAAACCTAGATAATCTTACCGATCAGATTGTCAAAATATATTTGCATAGCTCTCTGGAAAGTATCACCTACATTAGACAAGCCAAAAGGAATGTGTTCATAAGCATATGTGCCCCAGCGTGTAGTAAAGGTCGTTTTGTATCTATCAATCCTTTTTACCTTTATTTGATTATATCCATAGAAACCATCAAGTAAGGACATCATTTGTGACCCTACGACCTATTAAAAAATCATTTCCATATTAGGGAGAGGAAAATGATCTTTTACGCTTGCTATATTTAATGCGCAAAAATCCACGCACAATTGAATCTGACTGGTTGTTTTCCTAACAGGAACCAAATTTGAAACCCACTCAAAATACTTAACTGGAAAGATTATACTAGCTTCCAAGATTTTTTCCAACTCCTTTCTAATAGTAGCTTCAAGCACGGGGTTAATGGGTCTTTGTTTTTCCCTAACTGGTTTTACCCCTTCCTTGATTGGAATGGCATGTTGTATGAGAGAAGGATCAAAACCACGAAGATCCTTGTATGACCATGCCAAAACATCTTGAAATTCACATAGTAGTTCTGTGAATTTCGCCTTTTCTTCGTCAGAACATTGGGCACCTAGTTTAACCATCTTTGGAGATTCAGATGTCCCAAGGTTCAAGTAAATGATATCACCCACTTTCCTTTTCAACTCATCTTTCTTACATATTTTTTTGTTTCCTACATCACTCGACAAAAATGTGCTTTCGTGAGGAGTCAAGCCTTTTGGAAATTTTTCATCTTCCATAGATATAATTTCCTTGTGCCTAAATGGTTCATTCTGTATGAAAGCACAGATGTCTTCATCATTAGGGAAAACCTGCCATGATTCTACATTATCAGGAATGTGAAGACGATATAAATATTGAAATGTACAATCAGGCCTTTGAGGTAGAGGTTGTCGAGTAGGAGATGTCGCAAATACAGCTAACCTAGCAGCCATTGAATTAAGTTCCCTCGTAACATGAGTGATGTTAAATGATAATAGGTTCGAGATAAGCATCCAAATATCTTGGTCATAGAATTTCATCAACTTATTGCTAGGAGAATATATTTTATGCACAAGGTTCACAACAAGTTCAGAATCACCAAAAAATGTAAGGTGGCCGCAACCGAGGTTATAAGAATTTTTTATGCCTAGCAGTAAGGCTTAAAATTCAGTGACATTGTTCGTGCAAGAAAACTCTAACCTATAAGAAAAAAATGTGAATTTTACCTATAGGTGAGTATAATATAATGCTAGCTCTATTACCTTCGTTTGAGCATGAGCCATTGAAATGCATGTGCCACATACCATCTTTGAAATAAATTTGTTCCAGATTAGTGTCACCCTCATCAGAAAAGATAGAGTACACCCCTAAGTCTTCCTCAAGATAGTTTACATTTAGTTGAGGAATGCTCTCTATGTATGGTGAAATTATTCCTTCTCTTAGGACTATAATATTATTTCCATTCCAGGGAACAAATAAATGTGTTCCATCAAGCGAAAGATATCCACCTGTTAGGGCTTTCCAGTCTCTTCCTAAGATAATATAATAGTTTCTTACTAGAATGTCGATTACTTGGATGTTGAGGGTTGTCCTTATTTAGGGATGTGCACACAGAACTAAAGTTACATCTTTGATTTCACCTATAGTTGACTATTGCAGACTATTATAGGAGAGCATGCTTCTTGAATTTTCATTAGTACATGATAATCCTAGCTCCTCCATGATGATTTTTGACATTACGCTTGGACCCGAACCGCCATCAATTAGGCAACAATGGGCTATCTTATCTATAATTTTTACAGAAATGAAAAATGGAGGGTATTTTACAGGGTGTCTAAAATTATTTACACCTATCTTATTTATATTGGAATCCTCTTCTTTCATCTCTTCACAAAGATTGGCTATGGTAGAATTTTTTCCTTCCATAAAATTATTGAGATGCTTTTGTTGTTCAGGGACAACAACCATGTCCAAAAGAGCATCGACCTTGATATTAACCAATTTTTTAAGGATGTTATACTTGGAAGAGGGAAGAGGGGAAGGAACTCCTTGACTTTTGGGAATTTTGACAGTTTGTACATTAGTACCTTGTGAAGATGAGGCTGCAGTGGAAAAAGTATGAGGAGGATCATATTTCCCTTTAGGAGCATAGGATTTGTTCCTAGTATTTATTATCATAAAATATTTCGGTTCTTCCCAATCTAGGACAATCATAGTGGTTTCGGGATTCTTTCCAAAGATTTTATCTCTAGCATTCTTCTTAACTTCACAAGTACTTTCTTCATGATTTTCTTTGCAGAAGTTACACCAACTGCGAGACATAATGGATTTGGGTTGAAAAGTGTTCTCATTTGTATTCCTAGAAGGCATTGAGGAAGAAGAATATGTCCCAGGAGTAAGTGAGGGAACATTTCCCGTTCGTTCATAGGCTATCATCTAATTGTTCATATCCTGCACAAGTTTTAGGAGGGCGGACATATATGTTTTCTTTACTGGGTCTCCTTTAGGGAGACCTGTTATTTCAAGTTGATCTTCATACTCCATGCAAGTGTGGAGAGCGGAGCCAAGATTTTCATTAGCCTTTTCTTCAAGCCTATGACGATAAGGAGAGGGAAGCGCATTATAATAATGCATGAAACCGGCTTGATTTTGGGGGCGGATTAGTTCAGGGATTTGATTGTACAATTTGGTGAAGTGAAGGTTAAAGGACTTAATAGTCTCACCATCTTTGTAAGAAATATTTTTATATTCCTTTAATTGTTCGTTCGGACTCTTGAATTGTCCATAAGTGGACTTGAACCAATAAACAAACTCTTTCCAAGTGCAAAGAATCTTTGGAGGGAGATCAAAAAAATCAATTGTCGCTTTTCCTTCAAGGGAGTTGACAAATAAGCGCATGCATGTATCATTATCATTAGCCCCAATATTATGGCAAACATTGAGAAATTCCACTAGGTGTTCATTTGTAGAAATAGTATTATTCCTTGAGAACTTAGGAAGATGCTCTTTAAAATTGGGTAACGGATGAGTAGCAGGTGTTAGATTCAAGGGAGAAGATACATGCCATGGAGTGGTCGTAGCATCTTCCTCAAACTGAAAAAGCTCATATTTATTTATAACTTTAGCAAGGTTGGTAGCAGATTGGATAGGAACTTGATGAATATATAGACTACCAATTACCAATGAGGTTGAAGGTTGGGACGATGAAGCACCTCCAGCACCATTAGCACCACCCATAGATTTCATTTTGAAAGTGATGGGTAAGGGTGAAAAAGGTGAGTTGGCAGAATCAGACAAAGTCCTCCTTAGAGTGCTTTCTTGGGCTGACAAAATGGCTTTCCTCCTTCCTATTTTAATGATAAGAGTAGCTTCAGGGGACAATCCTCTTCTTCTTCTAGAAATGTGATGATTTGAGAACATGAAAAAAAGAATGCCAAAGACTTAGGGAAAGGGAGGTTAATGTTGATTTCTAGGTTCCCTTTTTTTGGCTTCCCAGTGTTCACAGATGCTTATATCTTGTTCAACTACTTCCCAAGAGCGTTCAATCTCATCATGGGTATTAGCAGTTTCTAGAATAGTATTGAATAAGGTCAAGGCAATGCTAGTCTGGTCCTTAAGGTTGTTTTCAATATTAGTTTGTCTTGTAGAAGGTATTGTCATGAGAAAAAAACCATTCAAAGAGTATTCAAATAAAACAAAAAGATTCAAAGATAATCATGAATACAATCAACCAGAGAGATATGGAAGATATCCCCGGTATGGTCACCAAATAAATGTTGAGGAAAAGGTATGGAGTACCTCACTCAATCATTTTCAGATCTTTCCTATCTAAGACAAGATAGTTGGGAATGTCACCCGGAGTTTATAGCCTCAAAACATTCACTCAATCCACAAGTATTAATTACAAAGGATCAAGGTTGATTTTATGATTTGTATATGTTGTAATATAAAAATGAAATTTAAACAAAGATACATGAATGTATACAAATTTTACAATAAAGTAAACATGGAGACAAAAGATAAAGGAAGAACCAAGTCATGAAAACACATGTATGAGACAAAACAATAATTTGATTTTATTTCATTCTTAGATACAAAACTGCATTTCTCTTTTACAAACCCCTGCGAGGGTAGGGACCAAAGTCATATTTAAAAGTCGATGGGCACCATACAAAAAGACTGCAACAGTGAAATAAAACTGAAAATAATGATTTGGATGAGCTTGCCACAAAATGCTACCACTTGACTCTGCAAGATATTCTTTATCAACCATGAAAATTAATTCATAAACCAACAAGAATACATAGACTATCAAAGATAAATAAAACACCTTAAAAACAAGTTGCTGAAATGTATGATTCAGTTTTGAATCTTGTTGCCTTCAATAAGACCCTGTTGTCATCAAGAGGATTAGGCTTTCAAGCAAACTCATAAATGAATCAAAACTAAAGATATCTCACTAACTAGATAGAAAACCTCAGTCTTGTAGTTCCCCTTCAATTCCTCCCTTTGTCTCTTCCTCTCATTGAACCTTTATTTTTTCTCAACAAGTTGAGGTAGTTCAACTACTTTCTTTAGCTAAGTTAAATTAACTTAACTAATTGGTTTTGGGAGAAATAATTAATAATAATAATATGTAATAAGGGTCTAATTAATAATAACTAAATAGGTGGGACCCCTTGTGACTCCCATCATTCTCTTTGCCAATCATCAAATATAAAATACAAAATTTATCATTTGGATCATATAACACCCTTGTATCTCCCATGGATATCATTTAAGTCGAATATTTAAATATCAGCAAAATTTAATACCATATCCCAAAAAATAATATATCCATCTTATCCACACAAAATATCCAAAATAAAGCTTGCTATCCAAAATATGTTGAAAATAATTAAACATTGTCTTCATCACTTAATATCATAAAAAAACATTTAAAATCCATATTTACTGCTTTGTGAGACATATTTCCTCTTCTCATTGTTGTCTCCTCTTGAATTTTTTGGGGTAGCCCTTGGTTGGTTAGACCCCTGGGGCTGTATTGCGTTGATCACATGGGAGCAGTCATATTTTAAGTGGATATGTGAAGACACAGATTTAGAAGACTCTGTGGATGGACTGGAGGGGGCAACCATTTTTTTTTTTCTGTTATCTATCACAAGTTGCGAGATATCAGTTTTTAATCTTTTGCTAGCATGCGAGGACTGTAATGGTGAAACATCATGAGAAATTGGATCATTGGGATTAAATCTTGGTGGTAAAGGCAATGACATAGTGGGCCAACCACGATGGTGAGATACAAGTTGGTGGACAATTTCTTTCCAACCGTCATTAGAGGGAACTTTGGGCTTCATTGACACATGTGGAGGAACAGGTATGCCGGGAAAATTCTGAGGTTGTTGAAAAGGGGGTATTTCAGGTCGAGGATGTAGTATCCCATGGCCAACCAAATTAAAGAACCCATCTTGAAATATTTGGTTCAAATCTTGCGGATCAGCATCAAAGTGAATATAAAATCGAGGCCTCATATGGCCTTGATGCCAGCTACCTCTGCCTCTATTATTTTGGACATTATTGCCCCTGCTGAAAAAAACTCATCTTGTAGCAATATTTAATTAGTCATGAAAATTTCTTAATAACCCATACACGAAATTCCACTTAAACAAATCAAGAGTTGGCTCTATTATTTACTACAAGACACATGCAATCCATCCAAACTTCCATTTATTAATTGCAACACAAACAGGGAATTGATAGGGTCATTGGGAATATGGAGGGTTTGTATTGAGCATAAAATGATATAATGGAAGGGAAAGATTCATGAATATTGTTCAAGAAATCAATAAAAGAATCAAAATGTGTATACAACTAGCTCCCAGAATACCAATCATCAATTAACTTACACCTCGTTTCTTTTATTTCCATACAGACTTTTCCTTAAAAATGAGTAACAACAGAACACGGAGTGAAAAATGTAATTGGGATAATGAGGGGAGTGTATTTTGCATAAAATGGTATAATGGAAAGGACTCCCATGGATATGGTTCTATCATAGATCAAACAATGCCATTTCCAATATCAAAATTTAAACCCCTTTATTGTTTCAAAATTGCAACTCAACACTCTGTTTCCAAAATTCCAGAACTGATATTTCACTTCAAGGTTGTTCATTTGCATATAGAAGTTGAATTGCACAGGAATCATTTCATAATTTTTTTCCCAAGAAACATTCAAGAGTAATAACAAAGCTCGCGCACAACAGAGTCGAGGAGACACAACACCACAATAATCACGACCAACAGTCGAGGAATGGTCAGATTGTGGTTCATGATATTAACACTAGTACATTTTAAATCACTACAGGGTTCGATAAGTGGCCACAAAAGGGATCTCTATGTAGAACACAATTCCAAATTGAGACTTCAAATAACAATTCTTCCAAAATTTCCTTTCATTCTAGTTCACAAAACTCATTCAACGCATATATAATTCATCCACAAAGGTATTATTTTCATATAAAATCGAAAACACAGTAGGTCGTATCCCTTAAACAATGGTTTTGCAATGTTTTCATCACCCCAATATTTACACATGACAGATTGTATTACAAAAATAAGTGGGCTTAGCATTCTTTCTAACTTCGCACAGTAAACAACCAACAAAACCCATGACCAAAAGAGCACGAACAGGAAATTTATTAAATTCTGGTTTGGCCACCTCCACACCATTTTCCAAATTTAGGGTTTGATATACAATTATCAACAGTGATGCGATACAGGAATATGAGCTGACCAAGTTGAGGGTGTATCCAAAAGGAGTATGAAAACTTAATACCACCATATAATTTTACATCTATATTTACAGAGTGTATACAAGGGCGTGAGCATGATAGCCATGAGAGCCACACAATTAAATGGTAGGCAGAGTCTTCAAAAAACCCACAGGTCGTGAGAAGTGCCAACTTTTTTATTGGACAGAGAGAAATCACAAAAAGAAAACCACAGGAAAGGAAAGCCTGAGAACTTCCCAAACAATATCATTTTTCTTAGGTAAAGCAGGAAGCATCTACAGATAGTAAGAGACACCCACGTCATTTTCAATGCGAATAGTTCACATACAAATGCCATAGAGACCAAAACTTCGCTAATAATCCATACACATTCAAAATTTCCACATATCATAACTTTGGAAATTCACACACAGCAAGAAAACTCAAGATCGAACTATTGACCTAATTAAAGAGCAGAGCTAAATATTCATGGATGGAGCCGCAAGAAACCCCATACCTATGTGTAAAAATTTCCAAGGAGATTCGACCAAGCTTGTATACCTCTTCCACGACCGAACAAAGAGGAGTAACAAAAACCAACAAAAGACCAAATGAGAAATGGCTAGGGTGGAAGGCTCGAGGTAGGTTAGAGAGATGTGCATTTATTGCACATTGTGTCTACCACTTACATGTTCATCCATAGATAGTACGAACAAGATAACTATATAGTGCACAACCCACTAACAATTAATTGCAAGATTGATATACCACCATTTTCCTAAGTTTCAAACTTAACATGCACCAACCTTTGTTTTAAAACCCCAATGTGACATATATCAAAACCTTGCTAAGGATACCAAGTCTCAACCTTTAGACCTCCAATTCAAACAATGTGCACAACCCTTGTAACATGAAATCAAGGTAGTCACCACACCATATATCTCATACAACTTGAAACATGGAGTTTAGATCTTTTATCAAACTAAATGCAACATAATAACACTTGTGAGGGTTATATAAAGGCAACATCATTTCTCCTTTAATCGCATCTCCCATAACATCATTTGTTCAATTATTTTGACAACGACTTTAAAAGTAAATAAATTGTAGAGCTCATCTCAACCAACTCATAAGCACATAAAGCATAAGTGTTGTCTCTTCATCATATTCACACAAGTCACACAAGGGGTCCCACCTATTAGTATATTATTAAATATAATTAAATAATAAGGCATTGCAACCATTTGAAAAAAGGTACCCTATGTTGCACTTTTAGGCGTCAACACTCACCAGTAGAAACTTTGGAATTGGTTTCCATGTCTTCGATATCCACAGCATCAGGTGTGAATACTACTCTCTTTTCAGTGTCGTAGTTTGTTATCTGATACACAGAGAGAAGAATGACGAAGAGTTTGGGAACGTGTATCACATTCTAGAAGCTCTCGTTTTTTAGTTCAACTCTCCATTTGTTGGTGACTTTGACTGGATTGTCATCCCCCATTAGAATAGGAGGACCTTTGCATGCGTCCAATGAAGAGTAGACTTACTTTATGGATTTCGTGTGGTGTGATGCACCTAAATCTACAATCCAAGTATCAGGAGAGAAGTTAATGGCAATCAAAGCATGGCTAGAATTACCTTTCTTGGGGTTTTGATCTTCTGGCTTCTTCTTCTTGGCACCCTCAGGGATGCGATCTCCAAGGTTTTTTTTCTGAAGTATTTGTGCCATTTGATCTATCTCCTTTTACATGCATACAGATCCTGGATGGAATCCATGTTGGTAGTAAGTGCATTTCTCCCATTTTCTTCCCTTTCCACCTTTGGATCTAGAGGAATCATTGAAGGGTTTTGAGTACCCTTCCTTCTTTGGATTTGCATGTGCCTTCCCTTTATCTTTGTTTTTAGATTTCTAGTTTTGGTGATTGCTACCATCTTGCACAACAAGTGCATGCGCCTTTGAGCCTTTGATTTTTCCCATGTTTATAAGCTTGTTTTTTCTCTTGCGTTAGAGACTCAATAAAGACCTCAAGAGAGGGCATGGTCCAGGTGGCTCCATAGGCGAGCCTAACTGAATGAAATGTGGATACAAACATTGAGTATTCTGGACCAATTTTGGAAAGAATGGTAAGAACCATTTGTTTCTCCTCCTTAGATTTATCAACCCCACAATCCTTGAGTTGTGACAACAAATCCTTATATTTGGTAAAAACAATCTTGGACATTGTCAAAGGTTTTTGGATCCAAAGTGAGAAATTCCACCTCGAGCATATGTCCCCTCATCTCATCCTGTTTGCAAAAAAGTCCTTCCATGGTGTTCCAGACTTCATTGGGGGTTTCACAGGAGGATATGTGAAAGAGGAGTTCAGGAGAAATGAGACAGAAAATAGTTCCATATGCTTCATCCATCTGATTTAGATACTTGGATTTTTCTATGGATGATGTAGGTTCGGTCTCTATGGCCATGGTTAACCTGTATAATCCTCTGCTTTGAATATGCAATTCCATATTGTACTTCAATGCAAATAAATTGTACGGTGTAAGAATTAATTATTTTGGAAATTCCATTTTCCCACTGTCTTCAATATTTTGTACCTGCAAAAAGAGTCTGGTGTGTATTTTTCCTAGAAATCCGTCAGCTTTTATACCATGTAAATGTGGATGAACCTGTACAGATAAGATCTAGCTAGCAAAGGACATACACAGTTTGCAAAAAAATGAGAAAAGGTGGAAACGAGAGAGAGAGAGAGAGAGAGAGAGAGAGAGAGAATCAAAGAATTGCATTAACTGAAATAAAGAATGATACAATAAAAGTGATATATGTTGCATAGCTTAACTAATGCGCCATAGTGGTGGTCTACAGTGATGTGTACACACACCGACAATCACGATAGTTAACATCCACCTAGTCTAAGTTAACTATCCTCTCAGTTCCCAATTAACTGACTGAAAGCATCAGTAATGCACCACTTTGGTGATAATCCCAAGGACAATGTGCATTAGCAGTGATGATCCAAATGTTTCATGGTGATGGAACCAATCTGGCATCAAGACTCCATTCAATCGATCCAACTAAAGTGTGAACTGGAGAGAATATTCCCCTAGAATGTAGGAAAAGGAATATTCTCCCTAAAATGTAGGAGATTGGATAATGACTAATAAACATAGGGAAAACCTTAGGAAAAAAAAAACTAGGTGTTTTTGAAGTAACTCCAACAGTATATAAGCAAAACCCAACACATGTGTTACGAGCAAAATATTTATGGCAAGGGGTAAACCACAACAAACGGAATGACACCCAAAAATCAACTCTAAACTCAAGTATGCTAGATAAATGGAAATTCTAACAAGAGAAGGATAAGTGCCTACCTCATTCGAATGTACGAAGAAGAACTTGTCTGATCTCATGACCGAAAGATTGATGCCTGCAAATTGTCCTCAACAATCAAGATACAAGCATATAGAAATTTATCATATAAACTAGCATAATCCATTAAGATATATAAGAAATATGTCCATGGAAAGTAATGTAAATATTTGCAACATATAATTGGAAGAGAAAGAGTTTTTCTATTAATGTAACCAATAGAAGTACATAGGTGACAAAATTTTGTAACAACACATATCGAAACCGAGAAACTAAGTCCCTCCCGCTGGGCCTTCACCACTTCAATCCTCCACAAAGGCAAGCTCACAAGTAGTAGGAGTCAATGAGGTTCTCCATCAAAAGATGGGAAGAGATTGGGGGCTGAACACAAAGAGTTTAGACTTTCAAGGACAAAAGGATGCAGACTCAATATGAATTGAAATTTATCTAGAGTGTCTTTCTCTCAATGGTGTGTGTTCAAAGGCTTGTATATGGCTCAATTTATAGCCTCCAAATGGAATTGAAGGGTCGGGTCAGAGTGTTTCCAGTATATGGAATGTCAAGGATTGTGGATCTCACAGCATGGCATGAAAACCCAACATATTTTTAATTTTTGAGCACAAACCCCGATGTACGTGGACTGTAATGGAGCAACCCACATATACGTGAGTTGTCTAACTATGGCTCACATATATAGACAAAATTTTGTATTTTTATCTCTGGAGTGAGAAAAAAAGGGGAATTTAAGTCTGCAGAGGGAAATGTAAGACCATCAAAGCAAGATGCATGGAGTGTGGGAAACATTTCTATAATATATGCCCCCTAATGTGTGAGGTCAGAGAAGCAAATGCGATGGTTGAAATACATTATAATTCTCAGAAGTGGAGTAATGAGAACCCAGCTGGAAAAACTAATTACTCGTGAGAATATTAAGTTTTATCTTGACTCTATACACATGCTTTTCGAATTGAATTACACTGTAGATCCATGTGGATATATATCAAACAACTATTCATGGTCGTTAATACAATGGAGTACAATTTGATCTTCCATGATCACTGAAGTCATATAGGTATTGGTCTGATGAAGGACACCATCAGATATGAGATATGCTACTATGAACTGGAGATATTCTACATTATCCACCAAAGGTGCAAGTCTACATCATGTGAATAAAGGGGGTTGAATTCAAACACAATGAGACTTCATTTGATTACCATTCATTAAGGTATATTGTTAACAAACGTGAGACAACCCACCAATAATGAACGTAGGTGTCAAGGCACTGAGTACAATCCATAAGTGTAAATAAGGGTGTTGAGGTCGAACACTTGAATAATCCACTGATCAAGAGACATTAATGTATTCCCTATTGTCAATGGAGGGAGAACATGCCACTGATGATTGCAAGCCTCTAGGTACTTATATAAATCTAGATATCGATTCTGGAATAGATGAGTTCAAGTCTATGGAAGGAGAATTAAGGCATCTCTCATCACCCAATGCGAGGAGAAAGGCAATATCTTGATGATTAGGAAGAGCTCGGATGAATAGGATGTTCAAGAAACAACCACCATGTGCATCTCTCGCATTCACCAAATGCAAGTAGTACACGAAAGAGACCCTTTGACTAGCATCCAATGATTAAAACTGCCAACAAAGGCGAGGAAACCACCAATAAGAAACCCCACAGTCAACAACTAATGGAGAGATGTCATTTGTTGGGTTCAAGGTCACCTATCAATGAATAAAGTAGGTCGAGGGTGCAAGGTAGGACAATAGCTTCATGTGATTCTGAGGTTCACTTGTAATGGGAAGGACAACATACAAAGTCAAGGAGTTTTGAGGAATGTCTGACACAGGCTTAGACTTCCTTTGAACAAGAGCATGAGACAAAGGAATAAATCATGCATCATAGACTTAACATTGATTATTGACAAAAGTTTGTGACACAGGAGGCATCAACAAAATCTCCATAGGGACTGGAAGAGTATCTAGTCAGAGGAGTATACTCTAAGTAACGAGGTCAACTTCCTAAGGTCATGATAAACCCAAACCTTGGATGAAATGGGCTCGAGAATTTGTGCATTGTTCAAAGGAGAAATGATTGTTGCCGATAGGAGTTAATATTCTTTTCCTGCCTGTCTTTTTTTGTTTTTTAATAGGAAAATAAATGCTATGATACATGAGATGAAATGAGTGTCGTGAGTAAGAAACTAGTTCCAAGCAGCGAAACATACCTATGCTCAATGCAGGGAAGTGCATGTGGGACATCGACACACAGGGAGATGTTTCCTCGACGGGTAAAGGGATGTCAAGTTACAAAGGATATATAGAAGTCATTGCTTGACTAATGCTGAGAATTGTTGGGGGAAAATGGCTTATAACGAGAAAGCATGAGTCGTCATTAGGCTCAACAATGCAAGAAGGATAATAGGATGCAATTACAACTTAACTCAAAAATGTCATTTTTCATAGATTTAGTCCCCTAGGCCCGAAAAAGTATAAAATAATACCTAGGAGAACTCTTCTAGCCAATGGTGACTAGAGTATTCATTTTTCATTAGTCTATTTGGTCGAGAAAAGGCTTAAAATTATACCAAAATAGACTTCCTTTCAAATCCATTTAACGAGTGTGAAAGACAAGTTCACTCGACAATTTTTTCATTTTTTCGAGAGTCGGAAAAGAGCTAAACCCAGACTCGGCGAGAGTCCCATAAGTAGTGATCAGAATTAGATTGAGTAAGACCAATGAGGTTCGAACTCAATCTCATATCAGGACTCTAAGGGACTCCCATACCTATGGAGTAATTACAGCATGGATGCCAAAATGCAAAGGGGAGATAAGCTAGGATGCCCATGGAAGGTAGGATCTACCACATGAATTACAACACTTCTAAACAACAGAGAAGGTTTTGTGTCGCAACTCAGTGGAGTCGATCCTAAGGAAAAATGATACAAGAAATGAATAATGCAAAAATAGATGGAGGGGAAAATCTAACCTATATGCCAGTTTCGAGATCATGACCTGTCAGAACGGATCGACATAAAGGAACATACCAAAGAAAATGTCTCCAAAGTCCTTTATATAATACCAAAAAAACTAACCCAGAAGTTAATAAGTCTAATATAGAAACCTCTGATAAGACATGTGTTAAGGGATATGGGACTTGAAAATAAGAAAAAATAAAAGTACAATATGTATAGAGGACCACACGGTCTTGTGGCTTATGCATAGTAGTTCTCCAGGTAGGGCCCATTTCTAGTCCCAGGCAAAGGGATTTTTTAGTAATCAACTTGTAAATATTCCAGTTTAGGAAGAGGTTGAAAATCCAAAATCAGTGCTTCAAGGATAGCCTCATCTGAAGGAAACTCAACATTCGTGAAACCGGGGCTTGACAGCTCACAAATACCAAGGCTTGAGGTCTCAAAAACAACAATATCATACTCAATAGGGAATGTCGGATTACTCGAGATAATAGGGGGAGGCTAGGGATCCCACGCAGGTCTTCTGTCGAAATCCAGTAGCTCACTAGTCTTTGACACAAGCTTGGGAGGACCCAAAACTTGCCAAGTTGAGGAGGATAAAACACTTCCAAGGGATCCTTCATCTACAATATATTGACTAACACCTATTTTATTAACTCCAACCATTACCTAGAAGGGTGTAGAAGAAGGAAGGTGAGGCTCTACAAGATCATTCCAATAAAAGGAAACCATCCTAGGACTTGGAGGGAGCATACTCAGAGAGAGTGGAATGCTCCCTTGTTTAGAAGGTACAGAACTAGAAATTCTAAGGACATGGTCGAAAGATGCATCACCAAAAAAAACAATACTGGGATTGGTCGAAGATTGTATCGGCAATGTCACTTGCTTAGACTTGTCACTCTCCAAGAGAAGAGTGGGATGGGAGAAATATTGCATCAGCACAACTACTTCCTCAACTACTAGTTGAATAGGATGTGAGACAACA
The DNA here is from genome assembly GCA_032191745.1 of Picea mariana. Lineage (NCBI taxonomy): Eukaryota > Viridiplantae > Streptophyta > Pinopsida > Pinales > Pinaceae > Picea > Picea mariana. Next base: position 33,679 of record JASDQU010013913.1, on the reverse strand, counting down.
TGGTCAAGAGATACATCCCCCCCCCAAACAAGAGTGGTGTCAGTCTAATATTGCATTAGCATGACCGCTTCATCAACCTAAGATGGATTAGATTGTTGGGAAACCGAAGATGACTCAGAGCCCGAAGAGCCATCAGACAAGGACCGTGCTTCTCGTACCACTGCAATAGTAGGGAAAAAACAAGTTAGGTGATCTCCTTTACAAATTATACAAAGGAGCTTGGGATTATGTCCTATATGTCTAGGATTCTCAATCGTATCAATGCCCCCAACATGACTTGCAGTGGTTGGCGAGATGCTCCCAGCATGACTTGCAGTGGCTAGTAGTTGATCTCCAACATGAATTGGAGAGGTTGGTGATGTTTGTGCAGTGTGACTAGAAACGACTAGAGTTGTGCCCCCAGCATGACTTGCAGCGGATAGTTGCAGGTCTTCAACTTGACTTGCAGCAGTTGTTGACCTATCTCCAACATGACTAGCATAGATTGGTGATATGAAAGGTTGTGAAGGTAGCATCCCAGATGGGAACACTTGCGAGGAGAAAGTGATATGATACGGATTATCCATGTGAGTATATCCATTTCTCCCTGACGAAGGAAATTTGTGCAGGGGGTTTCTCATGTTATAAAATTGAGCCCACCTCGATGTAGTATCATAGTTTGGAGGAAAATTTTCCATACGAGAAGCATTCACGAAAAAAGGAATTGTGGACGATGGATAGATGGATGGGATATATGAAGTAGAAACACTGCCCATATGTCCATTCCATCCTTGAAAATTAGAGCTAGGATTGGGTCTGGAGGGAGGAGGATTCCAACCCCCCGTCGTAGAAAAGGATTGAGGCATAAGCCCCCCATGAAATAGGAAAGGATTATAAGGAGATAACATGCCCCCTAACCCAAAACTAGATTCAGCATTGGGTGTCGGAAAGGAGGACAACATGTGCAAAGTCATATTCAGCATACCAAAAGAAAAAGGATTAGAGGCCAGAGGCATCTATTGAGTACTATAACAAGGAATATCTTTGAAAAAGGTGCAAGGGGGAACAGATATCGATGGTGATGAAGTCATACCATTCAAAAATATAAAAGGATACATCCCCATGGACTGATTTGAGCCCATGAACTGGGTAGCGCTAACTAATGGAGTCATGGGGGTTCCACCAACCATAGCGGAGATGGGATTTGAAACAGTACTCAAAATGGGATGATCGTGAGCCTAAGCAGTGGAGATGATCATACCACATTTATTAATTCTATGCCTTTTAGGAGGTGTCTCGGTATCAAACCAAACTGTGGTAATTGATTCAAAAGATGGCAAGACCAGCGGGGAGGCTGGTCTCACTCCACGATAACTCAAAACTCATGACGCAAAGAAAAATCCTAAGGCCAACTAATATACAAAGAGCACACTCCTAAATAAATATAGAAGCCAAATGCACGCAAACAAGAGAGAATGGCTAAAAGGGACCTCCAAAAATAAAGAATGTATGTCTCTCCCAGGAGGGGATGAGACTCTCGAACAATAGAGTGGAGGTAATAGAATCAGTTATAAGGACCCTCGTAGGCTTCACAGCATAGTCGATCATATTCCTCTGGAGAGAAAATCCTCTATAATATATGTTTGTTGTCTAATCCCTATCTGACTCAGGGTACCTGCAGAATAACCCCTACAAGCAACCTATGTGGATACCTAGGTCAAGCAACTAAAGTCACCACAGTATAACCAATGCTCAGGTGAACGGTCCCAAATCCATTCCACCATATGGGTAGGGTAGAAAATCTTGAAATCTTGAAAGCATCGCCTCACAAGGAGGTAAAGCCACTAGATAAACCCCCAGATACGAATAGAACCCCAGAAATATCTCTAATGCTAGGAAGGTATTAGAGGGTTATCTCTGCAACCAACTTCGCATGACCTTGTGCTTAACTCCGGTGTGAGCATAGCCTCCTGAGAACACCAATTACATAATGGGTTTCACGACTCTCTAGTCAGACACATACATTGAGTTTTATAGCCTTGGATAATTTTACTAACAAAATCCTATTTCAAGGACCTAGGTCCTACACTTGTTTGTGTACCTTGAAAAATAAAATCGTTTCTAATCAATTTCAATTATTCACAGTTAATTTTAATGGCTTTTGCTTACTCAAGAGGTGTGATCATGAAACTGATGGTATGATGACTCGGCATAAAAGAAGAAAATATAAAAACATTGCTAATGATTAGTCTTGATTTTCCAAAGATATGGTATGCTTCTAAATGTTGTTTATACAAAATCAATCTCTGTAATTTCAATGAAGTGCAATCTTTTCTAACATGCCAAAACTAAAGTAATGCAGCAAAAAGTGAAAAATCTCTAGATACAATGCAAAAAGAAAAATATTTTTATATTTTCAATATAATGGAATGAAAATGCAAGGACTGAATAAACAACCTCCAAGCAGACCATATTGCAAGCACAAAGAGACAAACCAAGTAGGACACTAAGAAGTGACTACCCAGACTAGAATGCAAGGACAACAAAACGAGAAAAATGACACAAAATGAGTTTGCCCGAAATATCCACCAATAACGCGGCTTCCTATCACTCTATAGGCACTAAACAGTCAAGACATGGACCCAATAAGTCTCAGCAACCAACAAAACTCACCCAGCAAACACTAAACTCAGCCAAACAGAGTCAGAAAATAGTGTGCGTGATTGTTTAGGTGTTACAACAAATTTTGCCTCACTCCATGCAACTTGCTTGGATGGCCTTCAATTTCCCTCTGCAGACTTGAAGTCCCCATTTTTGTTCACTCCAAAGCTAAAAATACAAATTTGTATACATACACACACCCTATCAGTTATACAACAAGCGTATACATAGGTTTCTCCACTACAGCCCGCGTACATCGGGTTTGGTGCTCAAAAATTTAAAAATTATGTCGAGTTTCCATGCCATGTCATGCAATCCATGATCCTTGGCCTTCCATATACTAGAAACGCTCCAACTTGTCCCTTCAGTTCAATTTGGAGGCTATAAATTTAGCCATTCCAAGCCTAATCGACAATTCAACTTTGAGATCAAAGACATTATGGAGAAATTTTGCTTCATATTGAGTCTACATCCCTTTGTCCTTGAAAGTCTAAACTTCTTGTGTTCAACCCCCAAGCTCTTCCTACTTTGTGATGGATAACCTCGTTGACTCCTATATATGAGATTTACTTTGTGGAGGATTGAATTGGTGGAGGCCTAGCTCAAGGGACATAGTTTCTCGGTTCTAATATGTGTTGTTACAGAAGTTTGTCACCTATGTACTTCCGCTGATTATTTTAATAGAAATACTCATTTCTCGTCCAATTGATACCTTGCAAATATTTTAATTACTATTCCATGGGCTTATTTTTCGTGTATGTTAATGGATTATGATAATTTATATGCTAGCATCCTATATTATTACCATATGATTGTGTATCTTGGTTGTTGAGGACTAGTTGCAGGTATAAAGCTTTGGGTTACGTGCTCAACGATGGCCTTCTTTGAACGTCCGTACGAGGTAGGGTTTTAGCCTTGTCTTGTTATCATTTCATTTATATATCATACTTGAGATTAGAGTTGATGTTTGGGTTTTGTTCCATCTATTTTTGTTTACCCCTATCCATAGAGATATTTTCATCGTAACAGAATTGGCGACTCCACTAGGGAGATCTCTTTTTTGGGGGTGTTGAGTGTTTTTCTCCTTTATTTGCTCTCTATTTGCTTGAGTTTCCTTGTTTCCTATTGCTTGAAAGCCTGTATTTTTCATTTCATCTGAGTTTCTTGGCTTAACCCTTGTCATGGCAGTGTTTTTCTTGGTATACGTGTTTTTTCCATTGACAGACGCATACATACGCAAGTTGTTTGCCTTTAGGGAGCGTATATACGCGCTTGTTTCTCAAACAGTCATGTACATCATATCCTAAGTCTTGTTGGCTTAGTTTGGTGTTTGTTGGGTGAGTTTTTTTGGTTGTTGAGTCTTCTTGGGTCCCTATCCTGACTGTTAAGTGCCTACAGAGTGATGGGAAGCCTTCTTATTGTTGAATTTTTGGGCGAACTTATTTCTTGTCATATTTTTCATTGGTTGTCCTTGCATATTGGTCTAAGTAGTCGCTTCTTGGTATCATGCTTGGATTGTCTCTTTTTTCTTGCAGTAGGGCCTTCCTGTGAGGTTTTTATTCAGTCCTTTCATTTTCTTTTCTTTATATCGAAAATACAAAAATGTTTGCTTACTTTCATTTTACTTATGGCATTTTCACTTTTGATTACTTTGCATTGATTTTGACGCATTTGGAAAGATTGCACTTCATTCAAATTGTAGATATTGCATTGGAAAAATTGCTTTTAGAAGCATACCATCTCTTTGAAATTCAAGACTAGTACTTAGCAGTGTTTTTATATTTGCTTCTTTTTATATGTTGAGTCATAATACCATCAGTTTCACGACCGCACCTCTTGAGTAAGCAGAAGCCATTAAAATTAATGTTGATTAATTAAAATTGATTAGAAACGATTTTATTTTTCAAGGTATACAAACAAGTATAGGGCTTAGGGCCTTGGAATAGGATTTTGTGAGTAAACTTCTCCAAGGCTATTAAACTCAATGTATGTATCTGACCAGGGAGTGGTGAAACCCATTGTGTAATTGGTGACATCAAGAAGCTCTGCTCACACCGGAGTTAACCACGAGGTCACGCGAAGTTGATTACAGAGATAGATCTCTAATACCTTCCTAGCTTCAGAGATATTTATGGGGTTTTATTCATATATGGGGTCTTGCTAGTGCATTTACCTCTATGAGAGGCGGTTCTTTCGAGATTTCAGTATTTTCTACCCTACCTATACGGTGGACTGAACTTGTGATTGCTCGCATGCGCATTAGTTATATCATGGTGACTCTAGTTGCTTGACATAGGTAGCCACATAGGTTACTTGTAGGGGTTATTCTGCAGGTACCCTGAGTTAGATAAGGGTCAGACAATACACATCCTTTATGGAGGATTACCTCTCTAGGGGGATCTAATCGACTACTCTCTTAAGCCCACAAGGGTCCTTATAATTGATTTTGATGCCTCCACTCTATTGAAGGGAGTCTTAAGCCCCTCTTGGGCAAGGCATACCTACTTTAGTTCATGAGGCCCCTTTCAGCCACTATATCATGTTTGTGTGCATTGGCCTTTTTTCTTTATTTTGGTGTGCTCTCTGATTATTAGATGGCCTTAAGATTTTGTTTTATATCTTGAGTTCTAAGTCATCGTGGAGAAAGACGATCTTCCTCGTCGGTCTCTTTGTATGTAAAAGTTACCACCACTTCTTTATCATTTACCAAAGATACCTTTTAAAATGTGTAGAGTTAATAGGTGTCGTACATATATCTCCACCTCCCAGACTTGTGATCATCCAACTATGAGTACTAAGTCAGACATGAACATCTTGGGAATTCCTTCGACTGCCTTCTCTTCCATGATTAGTGGGATCCCCTCGACTCCCTCATCCTCAACAATGTGGGTGTCATAGGATCCCTCATCTAGTGCTACCCAACCAATGAGCTCTACTCGACCCATGGAAACGAACCCTTTCGGATATCTTTTTGGTATGCAGATTCATGATTCTCATTCAATACCTTCGGCATCTAATCCCTTTTCTTTTGGTATGCCCAACATGATGTCACAACTCTCATCCTTCATTTCAATGGCTAATGTGAATCATACTTTTGGGTCTGGGGGCACAACGCCTCCTTATGTTCCTTTCTCATTTAGTGGAGGTCATATTCCCCAAGCGAATCCTCCAGTTGGAGGTTGGAATCATCCTTCCTCTGGGCCTAATCCTAGCTATAGTGCTCCAGAATGGAGTGCTCAAATGGGTGAAAATTTTACTTCCTATATTTTGTCCTTCGTTCCTTATTCCTCCATGCCAATTTTGAGGAACGCATTTATTATGGAAAATCCTCCTCTATCCTCTAGTGTTCTGTCCGGAGGGAGTCAGTTTCATAGTATGGGCAACCCCTAGCACATATTTCCTTCATCTGGGGGCAACGTATATAATCATTATCATGTCGCTTCTGTGGGTATGGTCCCCTTACAACATTTCATGAATCAGTTTGGAGGAGGATACTATCCTACCAGACAGGGCCATGGTATATACCAGAACCCTAGATGGTATGCAATCCATCAGCCCCAATCTTACTCACGAGTATGGGCTCAGACACCGCAACCCCGGCTCCCTTTTCTAACCACGCTTAATATGTTAGATCTGTCAAAGTTAATGAATGACCCTATGCATCACAATCCATCATGGCCCCCCGTTCCCACCAAGATTCCTTCGAACATTCCCAAATTCAAGGGCAAGACTCGTGAGGACCCAGGTGATCATGTGACTAATTTTCATCTATGGTACTCATCTAACTCCCTAAATGATGATTCGATTCGTTTGAGGATATTTCAACGCACCCATTGAGCTACCTAGGGGAACATATGGAACTTTAAATCAGATGGTATTGGTTTTTCTCAATCACTTCCAATTACAAGTTCGTTACAATGTCAGCATAGAAATTTTGCCAACCTTTCGCCAAGATAAAGCCACACATATCTCTGATCATATCCAAGAGTGGCACAAACAGAAGAGGTTGATTAAAGACTACATTCCTCCATAGTTTTTGTTGGAATGGTTCCTTAAGTCTTTGTTGCCTTATATTCCGAAGGATGTTTCTACATCTAGAGTAACATATGAGGAAGAAGCCATCTTCAAAGCCCAACAATTGGACCTTATATATGCTCAATCTAGGATGATTTATAAAAAAATTCTGGACACACTACAGTCAAACTATGATCCTAGACAAAATCACGGGCCTCATGTCTATGGCATCATAGGATCTGCAAATGCTAAGACTACAGACTTGGTGATGAACCAGTTGAAATATTTTCCTCTAAGCTTGCCTGTAGCAAGACAAACTTCGGCTTCGTCCTCCACCACCACCTAGTCAGTGGATGTGAATTCTGTACATTCATCGTCTAACATGAATGGTAATCAGCAACCAGGAGGGACTAAGAAGAAACGACGAGGTAATAATCGTAATGGTGGGAAAAATAATAATAATAAATCCAAGGACGACACTAATAATGATATATCGAATAATAATGTTGGTGAGGGCAAGAAAGATAAGGGAAAGGTGAAGTTTCCATGAAAAATTTGTAAATATGATCACCTTACCCACTTGTGCCCCAAAATCGAGGAAGCCTCAAGGCTTTTATCGCAGCCGCCCGCTGTGCTGGCAAACTCATTTCCACATAATCAGCATATGGCCTCAGGGACCTCCAACACCGGAAATGCATCGAGTGGGAGTCAAAACCCCTCGGCACATGAAGGTGGCCATCTATGCGTTAATATGGTTAAGTCTCATATTGATGTAGCCACTCGATCTCGTGATTATGGTTCTTCACAGACTGTTATCGATCCATAGTCTCTTCCTCCCCCGAAAACACCCTTGCAGATCAAAAATTCGGAACCTCTGTTGCGTATTCTGACAGAAGTACTAAAGAGCTATGCCCGCAATCCTAATTCTAGAGCCACCCAGAACTATTGGAGTGTTGAATATTTGGGCCAAACCTCATGTGAGATGTCAACTTTGGAGGTACTCCAGACGTGTTCTTCATAAAGGAACACCTTGTTATCTATATTAGAAGCTCTAGAACCATGTGGCTCAAAGGTTATCAAGTTTGATGTCACGGATGTTAATTCTCGCTTACCTTACCATGTGGCCTTTCAAATCCATGTGGAGTACATGAAAATTACCATCAAACGTACTGTAATTGATGAAGGTATTGCAACATGCGTGATGTCTCTAACCTGTTGGAAAGTCATTGGCTCTCCAACTCTGTCTCAATCTCTGACTATGTTGACCGCATTTGATGGGAATTCGTTTTGACCCCACAGGATTCTTCCCTCTTTTCTGGTCCAGTTAGGTGGAAAGACTGTGGAGGTCGACGTCGATATGGTTGATGTGCCTCTCAACTATAATTTACTACTAGGGCATAATTGGACTTATGTCATGACAGTCGGCATAGCATTTGTTTTCCACACTTTATGTTTTCTTCACGAAGGGAAGATAGTGATGATTGATCAATTGTCCTATGTGAATGCTAGTATTAGTGCATCGGTTGGACCTTCAATCCCTATGATTGATAATTCTCAGCAGGAACTAAGGATGTTGGTGTCGGGATGTATTCCTCCTTGATGGCTAGTTTTGATTTCATGGCACCAATTCACCATATTCATTCCATTTCCAGTGAGTCTTCATCGTCAATGAGGTTTGTTCCTTTCTGTACTTCATATTTCAGTGACCCTTGGACCCTACCTTCCTTGAATATGACGTACAAAGGTCAGTCTCCCATTGGGATGGAAATGCCATTTTCAGTAGCAGAAGTTGTGTATCGGGCTAGTCTAGACACTACTACTGAACTGGATCATTCCTCCTCACAGATGGACGAGGTGGATCTTGTTTTAGAGCCTGTATGGGTCGCCCAATCATATTGTTCACATGATTTCCTCGATGATACTTTACCTTAGGATTAAGCCATCTTAGAAGCCATGTCTGGTCCTAATATGCCTTGGGACGATATGCATCATCGATCCTATTTTCTCACGAAGCTTCTTAAGATCAAACAGGATGAATTTATATCTACCTTGAGTAAGATGGTTGGCCACGTCATGGTTCCATTATATACACACGGTATTTATGCCGAAGGAAACATGGTGAATATTTCTCCTAATGTCCTGATCGACATCTCTCCTACCCCTGGTAAAATCAAGAATGTATATATCGGTGTGGATTGTTCGCTTGAAGAAATTCAGATCTACAGTGATCTATTCAAAGAATTTTAAGATGTATTCACTTGGAAATATGAATAGATGTTAGGGATCGACCGCAACATTATCGAATATGAGATTAAAACCTATCTAGTTGCTAAGCCTGTTCAACAACTTCTTAGAGTTGTTAATCCTAAAAAGGCCCCTAATGTTAAAGAAAAAGTAGAGAAGCTACCTAATGTTGGTTTCATCTACCTGGTTCCCTTGACTGAATGGTTGTCCAATCCCGTTCTCGTAGATAAAAAAAAAAGGAACCGTCCGCGTATGTATGGATTTTAGAGACCTAAACAGAGCTTGTCCTAAAGATAACTTCCCTACTCCTTTCATTGACCAGATTATTTACAAGTGTGCAGGAAGTGAAGTCTTTTCCTTTATGGACGGACAGGGTATAATCAAATTGATATCAAACCCAAGGATCAACACAAGACGGCATTTATTTTTCCTTGGGGTACCTTTGCATACCGAAAAATGCATTTCGGTCTTAAAAATGTCGGAGCGACCTTCCAATGTTCCATGACCTTTTCATTTTATGATCTTAAGCATATCATTGAATCTTATTTAGATGATCTCGTTGCTCACTCTTGCAAGAGAGTAGATCACTCCACTCACCTTTGATTAGTATGTAAGAGATGTCATTATTATTGCATTTGGTTGAACCTTCACAAGTGCATATTTTGTTTTAGGTTTGGTCATATTTTAGGATTCATAGTGTTTGAGCATGGGATCATGGTGGATCCTATTAAGGTTGAGGAAATACTTCGATTGCCTCCCCCGCGCAACATTCGACAACTTCAAGGTTTACAGGAGAAGGATAACTTCCTGCATTGTTTCATAGTAAACTATGCCAATTTAACTAAAGGTTTCATGTGTCTTTCGAAGAAGGACATTATGCTTATATGGGATGAGTGAGCCTAGGAATTATTCGATGCTAATAAAGCTTTGGTATCGACGCCTCTGCTAAATCCTTTGGATTACAGCAGAGACTATTTTCTTTATATCGTCACGTTTGAAGGAATTGTTTTTATGGTACTAGTTTAGGAGGATGATGAGATCCATGAGCACATTGTCTACTATCTCAGTCGAAACCTAGTTGGTCATGAACTTAAATCCTCTCACATAGAGAAGTTGGCCTTGGTCATTTTACATGCGGTTCAAAGATTACGACATTATATCTTACTTTGCAAAAATACCGTGGTTGCAGATATCAGTCCATTTCAACACGTCCTTACCAGACGTATCATAGGGGGGAAATAAAATAAGTGGATTGTTATTTTGCAAGAATTTGATCTCGATTTTGCTTCTACAAAATCCAAGAAATCGCTAGTTTTTGCAGAATTGATATCGAACTTTACTCGATTAGATGAGGACGTTTTTCATGATGATTCATTCGTGGATGAACATATTTTTCTTATCTTGTCTTTGGAGACTTGGTATGGAGACATTTTGATCTATCATCAAACCTTGAAGCTATCCCAACATCTTTCGAGAGACATTCGACGACGTATACATCATCAGGCTAAGAACTACCTTATTATCGACGAAACATTGTATCATCAAGGGGTGGATAATATATTACATTGTTTCTTGACTCACGAGGAAGTTGAAGTTTTTCTCAACAACTGTAACAGTGGGGCATGTGATGGTCATTTATCCGGGCTTGCGATAGCCCAAAAAATACTGCGAGCCGTTTATTTTTGGCCTTCAATTTTTAACGATTGCGTTGAAGCGGTCAAGAACTGTCACCCTTGCCAGGTGTTCACTCGAAAAATGTGCTCACACCCAGCTCCTATTCACCCATTCATCACCATTGGTCCCTTCACCAAGTGGGGGGTGGAATTTATGGACTGCAACCTAGCCTCAGTTTGGGGGCACCAACATATTATCGTGGTCATGGATTATTTTACTAAATAGGAAGAGGCCATGCCTACCATTTAATCCGATGGTAATATTGCAACATTCTTCATGTTCAACTAGATTATAGCTCGGTTCGGAATCCCAAAAGATATTTTCATTGATCATGGAAGTAACTTTCAGAATGAAATGATGAAAGAATTAGCATCAAAATCGGGGTTTAAGCACGATCATTCTTCCCCTTACTATCCCCAGGAAAATTGGCAAGTAGATGTTGGTTGTGGAGCCTGATTATCTTCCTGATTCAAAGGTTTGTTTTAGCCGTGCTTGGACCCCATTCCCTAAAGAGGGGTGTGGGGGGTCTTTCCCCTCCAAAACTATTACTAGGAGGGGCTAGGGAGGGGCAGTGACAATTTTTGTAGCCCCCCCTGACGGGGGATTCAGAGGAAGAAACCCCAAAGAAAAATATTGAGAAAAATTGCATTGTAAAATATTGTAATTTTGTAGTTAATCTGGACAGTTCATTTGTTAAGAACCAAACATCAATATAGCATACAAAAACCTCTAGAAAAGTACTCAACGCCTTGAAAAAGAGATAATATCAGATAATAAGCCTCTTCGAGGGGGCAACCTCCTTT
>JASDQU010013913.1:3372-20925 GCA_032191745.1 Picea mariana | reverse complement strand
TCTTTTCTAAACCAGGTATATATAGAACATTGCTTAAGTGAACATGATTACCTGATTCCAATTTGATGGAGGCTTGTCCAAATCCTTCGACGGGGTAGGTGCTTTTGTCTCCAAGCCCCACTTTATACGATGTCTTTCTCTCATTTAGATATGAGAGTCTAGCTTGATCTCCCGTCATGTGCCTAGAAGCTCCACAGTCGATTATCCACATATCATCTTCAATTGTCCCGGTAAGTGCTGAGTAATGTAAGAGACTGATTGTTTCACACATGTCCTCTGTTGACTAATAACTGGTCATGCCTTGATCCAAAACTTCAACTGCGACTTTTCTCTCTTCTGAAAAAGTCAATAGGTGCACTGAGTTAGGGCGCATCTGGATATCTTCTCCTTGAGCAAGATGCTCCATCACAAGGTGCCGGATCTGAGAATTGGGGTTTTTGCAACTGCTACTGCTAGTAACCCTAGCTGCAGTTCTTTGGAAGTTGCTTCTGCTAGTGACCCTAGCGGCAGTTCCTCAATGAGCTCAATACCTAGCGGTTATGTTTCTTCCAGTGTTTTAGGCTGAATGAAGGGGGTGTGGGCCCATAACCTGTTAGAATATAGAGGATTGTGCTCATTTAACCATTGACGATACCCTCGTCACCCAACCACAGGCCTTAAGCCACCCTCCGAGCACCTTGACCTTGACCGAGAAGAGAATTCTGGCTACAATCAATAGCCAAGAGAGGCTAAATGCACCAAGCAAAAGAATAGAAACTAAACTGAACAGATGATCCCACCCAGAAGCTAGCGCACCACTTTCCAGTTCTCCCAGAAAACCTGTGCACCAAACTGCTACTTCCTGCAACTGCCTGCGCAGATATTGTTCTCACTACAACTGCTGAGATAACAAATAATGAAACTAGCGCCCTGTATTTATAGTGGATTGGCCAGTCTAACTGGCGTCGACTTCTCCTTCTGGGCATCAATAAATTCAATATAAATATGTTTGTTCATCCGACAACTTGTCTAGGGTTTCCTTCAATTCTTTGCTTCCTTCCGGAGGATTCTAGTCTCGTCATAGGTCATAATAGAGGTTCATACCTCCCGAAGCTACCATAATATTAACAATAGTAGATGTCATTCTAATCACTGTGTTTATTTGAAAAGGATAGAAAATGGAAGCTATATTACCATGCTATTGTATGTAGATGGCATGCTTGTTGCAGGGTCTAATATGCAGGATATAAATGTGCTCAAAAAGAAATTAGCTAACTCATTTGTGATGAAGGATTTGGGTGTTGCAAAGAAAATCATTGGTATGAGAATAACAAGAGATGAGAAAAATCGCAAATTGACATTGTCTCAGAGTGAGTACATAGAGAAGGTGTTGGAGAGGTTAACAATGCAGAATGAAAAACCAGTTAGTAAATATTTGGCCAGTCATTTCAAATTAACTAAGGAAATGTGTCCCAAGACATAGGAGGAGATAGAATACATGACCAGGGTCCCTTATTCATCAACATTTAGTAGCTTGATGTATGTGATGGTTTGCACAAGAACAGATATTGCACATGCAGTGGGAGTTGTGAGGAGGTATATGAAAAATCCAGGTAAAGAACATTGGGAGGCAATAAAGTGGATTCTGTTAAATTTAGAGATGCTATTAAGTTCTTTTCAATTTACTAGACAATAATATCATAAGCAGGATCACTGAAAGATACAATCACAAGGTACACAACATTTATCATGGGAAACCCTCATGGGGGAGAAAACCCAACAAAAACTTCCTTAATATAGATTGTCAATACAATGCCAAGATAAAATACAAAACACAAGAGAATATCCAACACTGAGCAATGCGCCTCTCTCTTTCTTCTTCCAGCAACTATAGCTTCCCTCAAAATTGCACACAAGATGATTTACTTGATTGAGTGAGTGAATGAGGTGCTAGCCTCTCTTATTTATACTAGTTGAGGAGCGTTAGGGTGGTGTATCTTCATCAAGTAGGGTTGACTTCTTCACTTAGTGGCTAAATCCACTTTAATTATCCCTAGGGGTTGACTTCTCAATTAGCATCATATAATTAGGGTTTGACCAATCCACAAAAGGGGATTTGGTCATACAAGAGTCCTAACATGATCAATCCACAAGAGGGGATTGATATATAAGATAATAACTCAATAAAAGTAGAATATTCTTTGCCGTTACAATATTTCAACACTTCCCTTTAACAAGAAGGGTATTCTACAACATCATCAGGAGAGAGAGAGAGAGAGGGCAGCAACATCAACAGTGTTATCACATGCTAATTTGTATTATTTTTTCCAAAGCATCTTGTCATTGTGCTATCTTTCCACTTAGATTTTAAAACTTTTTCACCAGCTCCATCAAGCTCCCATCACCTAAATCCTTCACTTGTCTAATCATCCAAAATAGTCATGTCCTCCATTAGTCAAAATTAGCAATATCCAAAACCTATATCTATCCTTAATGCTTATCTAAATTCCTTGGTCCCATCACTTCATTCATTTTTACCCTTATTATTATATTCATGTTGAAAATTAAAAATATTCTTTTTATTAAGCTTAAGCTCCCTTACCCTATCCACAAAGTCATGTGATGAGCCTCATATGCACAAAGTCCTTCAAAAAATGGGAAAAATTTTATAACTATTAATATAAATATTTTATATTAAAATATTTATATTAATATTTAATCCAATATATAATTCACGTCAAATCATGGGCACGAATCTCAAACTAAGTGGAAAATTTAGAGCATGGATGGAGGGCGCATATCCATTTCAAGGGTTGAAAGTGAACAGGGGTTAGTTTTTCAAAGTGGTCCCAAAATCTAAACCACAATGTTTTACGTTGGGGTACGTGTTATTACATGACGCATTTCGGGAGAGGGAGTGGTGTGGATTAAAACCACTTTCCACAAGCTCCGAAATTTTCTTACTTTGAATTTAGATTATTCCCTATTACCCATAATAAAATAAGATTATTTCATGAATATGCATGCCCTAAATCTGAACTATGAAATTTTTATGATAAATGTTTCCTCCTAGTGGAAGAATTTCACAGAGGTGAAAAATAAATTTTACAGCAGAGAAATAAATGTTTTTGAATGGGAAAATGTACGTAGACTAAAGATTTGGATAATTGTTTATCCAAAGTTTTTACAGAAGTAAAAGGGGAAGATCAAGGGATATTTTCATATTTTACCAAGATGGTTTCCAAGACATGGTTTTCAAAACCACAAGAAACAAACCAGTAGACAGTTTTCATAGTGAAATGGTAAATATTTATTGGGCAAAACAAGACATGGTTTTCAAAACCACGGGAAGCAAGCAATAAATGGTTTTTCAAAACCACAGGCATGAATTAAAATATGGAAATTTAACTCTACAAAATAAAAAATATTTGGGAATTATTTTTATTCAAATATATTATTCCCAAATATTTAAGGAGAATATGGATAAATGAAATTAGATTTGAAAGAGTACAAGTGACATTTCAAAGAGGACGTGGCAGTCAATTTCTGCAGCAGTTGAGACTTATAGGACGATTTATGGGTGAACCAGAATGAATTTTCAAAATTAAAAGGAGGTTATTGTCAAGCACGGACCCAAGAACATTAACATTATTCATTTTTCACACAGGTTTCATAGATTGGGAGATTCGAAGGAATCTTGGAGCCATATTTTTCAGTTATGATTTCCTGTTTGAGACATGTTTTTTTGACACGTATTTCGTCCAGCTGGAGATGAATTTCAAGAAACTGAGAGAGGTTTTTCTTCATAATGAGCTTATCTACAAAAACCGCTCACAGATTTTATACAAATGTTACAGTTTGAGAATTAAAGATGGTGTTTTGAAGCCTATTGTTTCTCCTGAAAAGCAGGAAATCAGTTAAAATGTGTCATGTTCTGTTTGTAACTGTTTCTATTTTGGAAAAGGGGTTGGAGTTAGAAGTTATGAGATGGAAGGGGCCTTTAGTGCTATATATTTCAATGTAAAAGAGTAGAGAGACTGTGTGTAAATTTTTCAGAATGTCCTTATGAATTAATACAATAGTATAGTGCTCTTTGATAGTCGAGATTCATCACGGTGTATTCTTTAGTGCGTTTTCCTCTAGTTCACGTTCATTTCACTTCTGTTATTTCTTCTAAGCATAGATAAGAGTACATGATTGGAATTCATTCTTGATAGATGCTCCTTACATATGGTTAATGCAATTGTTTTTTTTAATGATTACAGGTCCAGACTTCACTCTATGTTAAGTGTTATGTTCATTGTAGTCAGCCTTATGTTATTTCTTCTAAAGTTACAATTGAGAATTCATCTTTGTTTGATGCTCTCATTTGTAATGGGATTTTTTTATTTTCTGTCTTAACATCATCTTAATACTGTTTATTTTTTAAGGATATGCTTATTTTGCCTCCGTTGCATCAGGAATACATTAGTTGTATTAATATTCATAGTATATCTCAGGATTTGACCCCATTGCCCAATGTTTTATTCCTCTTGTTTGTCCTACCAACCCTTTTAAAAACCTAAACAAACATGTCATATTGCAGAATCTGACCTCTGTGTGCTCATTACCAAATTCTTCCGTGTATTTTCAGTCTTTACATGTTTGAGAGATCCCTCTTTGTTTTGAAGGTTCAAAATCCAACCTAAAGTTGGTTTGTAGGTTACCTTGTCATTTCTTTGATGCAACCCAAATAAATTACCGAGTGATAAAAAATAGCATCTGGAACACTGACTGGAAAATCTATAAATCATCGGAAGTTTTTCTCATCATTAATAACATCATCGTTCACACCATGGAGCTGGAGTATCATCATCATTCACAACATGTAGATGGAATATAATCATCATCATCGTTCACAGCATGGAGCTGGAACTTGAAACATCAACATCAGTTAGCATAAAAGCTATAACAAAAACAACATCATCAACAACACGAGGCTGGAGCAACATCATCATCATCATCATATAGCAACAGAATGAGGCAAGTGTAACAACATTTTATGGTACTCTGACAATCCCTAGGGATATACCCAGGAATCATAAGATTCCCTGGGATATAAAATCCTAACAGAGCTACCATGTGGTACTCTGACAGACTATCCTTACCAGACCTTTGGGATCTGCCCAAGAATCATAAGATTCCCTAGGATTATAAAAATCCTAACGGAACTACCACTATTGACCACAGCTAGCATATACATGCACAGGTACTCTGACAAACCATCCTTACCGGACCTTCGGGATCTGTCCAAGGATGATCAGTCCCCTATGATATAAAATCCTAAATGAGCTACATGTTGTTGGTCAGAGTACCATAGTATCATCAAAATCACTCCCCCTTTTGAGGGAGGTCATTTTGGACTATACCAAGCTTGTCTCGAAAGTGCTCAAAATTTACATGAGACAAAGGCTTGGTCAACACATCTGCAACCTACTCATTTGTGCCAACATATTGGAGCTTTATAGCTCCCCTCTACACCATATCATGAATGTAGTGATATCGGATTTCTATGTGCTTTGACTTGTCATAGAACACAGGGTTCTCTGTCATCTTTATGCAAATCTGGTTATCACATAGAATCATTGTTGCTTCCATCTCCAAATCAAATAGGCCTATCAAAAACTTCTGAAGCCATATGGATTCACAACTGGCGGAACATGTAGCAATGTATTCTGCTTCTGCTATGCTGAGAGAAATATTGGATTGCTTCCTACTTTGCCATGAATTCATGGATGACCCCAAAATGAAACAACATCATGAAGTGCTCTTTCTATCAGAAACACTTCCATTCTAATATGAATCAGTATAACCAACCAATCTGAAGTAATGATCTCCATTCTAACAGATACCAAAGTCCAATGTACCCTTAAGGTATCTCATCACATGTTTTGCAGCAACAAGGTGAACACGTTTGGGCTCTACCAGATACTGACTCAAGGTGTTCACAGAAAAACATATATCTGGCTTGGTATTCATCAGATACATCAACAATCCAATGATCTATCAATACAGCGTAGCATCAGACGAAGTATCAACCAGGGCCTTCAACTTTGTTTCCATGGGTGTGTTCATGGATTTACACTCCAACATATCAAACCTCTTCAGTATTTCAACTGCATACTTCCCTTGGTTAAGGAAGATGTTCTCTGGGCTCTGCCAAACCTCAAGACCTAATAAATAGTGCATCGGGCCTAGGTCTTTCATCTCAAATTCTACAACAAGCTTCTTCTTACAACTAGTGATGAGCTTTTCTTCTCCATTTAAGAATAAGTCATCCACGTACAGTAGCAATATGATTGGCTCATCATTCATAACCTTGAAGTAAAGGTTAGAATCAGCTTTACTCTTGGTAAATCCCAAGCTCGTTAAGAAACTATCAATTCTCCCATACCAAGCTCTAGGAGCTTGCTTCAATCCGTATAAATCCTTCTTCAATCTACAGACATGAGTCTCTCTATCTTCAACTTCAAACCCTTGAGGTTGTTCTATATACACTTCTTCTTCAATGACACCAATTAAGAAGTTTGTTTTCACATCCATCTGGTGTAACTTCCACTTCATATTTGTTGCAAGAGCTATGATGGTTCTAATATAAGTGTATCTATATATAGGAGAAAACGTCTCTTCATGATCAATGCCTTCCTTTTGAGAAAATCCATGAACTACAAACCTTTCTTTATGTTTTTCAATACTTCCATCAACGTCATGTTTTATTTTGTATAACCATTTGGAAGATGCCACATCTTTGTTCTTTGGTCTGGGAACTATTTCCCATACATCATTCTTTATAATGGATTGGTATTCTTTTGTCATGGCATCTGCCTATTCTTTATTTTGAATGGCTTCTTCAAAGAAAGTAGGCTCATTTTCTATGAGTGAATAAGTTCCCTTGCCCAAGCTAGCTTTCTCTTGTGAGAGATTGTCATATCATGATCTTCTTGAATCTCATCATCAGGGGAAGTTGTGACTCCCCTCACTCATTCTGCAACTATGGGAGCTATAGGCTCTTCTTCATATACTTCTTCAAGCTGGCATCTCCTTGATTTAATGAGTGTTGCATCTTCATCAAAGGTTACATCTATGTTTATATCAATATGGTGGTAACCTGGTATGTAAATTCTGAAGTCCTTAGAGACCTCAAAGTATCCAATAAGCATTCCCTTCTTTCATGAAGGGTCCAACTTGGTTATCCTTTCCTTGGAATGTGTACAAACACTAGACAGCCAAATATCTTGAGATGAATTAATTTTGTCTTCTTTCTAGAGAACATTTCTTCGAGGGTTTTGAACCCAAGTGCACTATGGGATAATCTAGTTTGGACATACATTGTTGTTCTTGTTGCTTCATCCCATAAGTGCATTGGAAGATCTTGATCATGGATCATAATTTTTATTGCTTCCATTATAGTTATGTTCTTTCTTTCTACTACACCATTTTTTTTTAGGATTGTAAGGAGTGGTGAGCTCCCTCTTAATCTTGGCATCTCTGCAAAAGCTTAAAAATTATTTTGAGGTGTATTCTCCTCCATTATCTAACCTGAGTACCTTGATTTTTCTTTCAGAGAGATTCTCTATCAAAGCTTTGAACTCCTTGAATTTTCCAAACACTTCATATTTTGATTTCAAGAAGTAAACCCAAGTCTTGTGAGAATAGTCATCAATAAATGACACATAGTATACATACCCACTAAGAGAGGTTGATGGCATTGGGCCACATACATATGAGTGGATGAGCTCCAATATTCTTTATGCTTTATTATTTCTCTTCCGGAAAGGATTCTTTATGTTCTTTCCTTGTGCACATCCCTTGCACACACCTTCATGGTCAACCTTTAATTATGGTAGACCTATAACTACCTTGCTCACATATGGTAAGGCTTTGTAGTTTATGTGAGCTAGTCTTTTATGCCAAAGTTTACATGGATTGTTAGTGGAGTGAGTCAAAGATGCATATGAGTGACATTTTAATTTATACATGCCACCTTCTTTTGTTCCAATAACAATTGCATCTTCTATGGTTTTTCCTTTAGGCCACATGAGGACTTCACCATCTATGAATGAAACCCTAAAGCATTTCTTATCTAAATTTGAGATAGAAAGAAAATTCTTCGTCAAACCTGGTACATATAGTACATCCTTCATCTTCATTGGGGTCCTTGAATCAAGTTTATAGATGGATTCTCCCACTCTTTTGATAGGGTATTGGTAATAATATCCAAGTGTAACTTTCTGGGAAAAGTTATTTTCTTTAAGGCTAGAGAGAATGTCTCTCTGGCTTGTCATGTGCTTAGAAGCACCACTATCTATGAGCCAAGTATCCTCTCCAGGTGACACTAATCCTGAGAGGGCAGAGAATAAGACATAGTCTTCAATATTTTATTTTAATCATCTTTGTGGGTGGCTCATCATCTTCAACTGCATGGGCATGGTGTCTTTTGTTATTTCTCTTCTTGTATTATTCTCTTCTAGCTGGACAATTCTTAGCAATATGTCCCATCTTGTCACAATGGTAACATTGATAAGAGGATAAATCCTTCTCTTCTTTGACCTTTCTGAAACTTCTAGAATCTCCTTGGAGGGTGAGATTCCTTATGTAGGTGGTTCTCCTTCTTGAAGTGAGACCTTATGTTTCCTTCTTTATCATGAGCATCTAGGGATTTATCTTCATCCCTTAAAAGAATTGCTTCTCAATTAGCTACTCTTGCTTCTTCTTGAATGCATTCTTCCTAAAGACTGTCAAATTGAATTTTTTCCTTACTTGAACAAATAGTTTGGATGAAGGAATCCCAAGGTCTTGTGAGACCATTAAGATCTATCATTATGAGTTCATATTCATCTAGGTTGTCTCCAATTGCTTCTAGTTTTTCCTTAAATTGAGAAACCCTCGAGAAATAGTGATGAACAGTTTCTCCTTTATGCATCTTTGTATTCTTGAGTTGGGTTCTCAAGTTCATCCTCCGGTTAATGTTCCTTCCTTTATACATTCTGGTTAGCGCATCAAAAAATTATTTTAGAGTATTCTTAGAAGATACTTGAGGGATCAAATGGTCTTTAATAAAGTCTGCAATGATTCTCTTAGCCCTAACCGTATATTTCTGGTACTTTGCTTTAGTTGTAGCATCTGCAGGTTCTGGCACATTTTTCTTGATGAATCTTGCAAGGTCAGTCTCTTCAATAATGAGTGCATTCCTATAATTCTAGGCACGAAAGTTATCCAAGCCTTATAACTTGTCAACAAGCTTGGTACTTCCAGACATCTTGACTTGGAGCTGGGAAAATGACCAAAAATTGAAAGTGCTAAGAAATTAGATCTTAACTTACTAGGAGGTGCGCTTGGCTGAGGCGAGTAGCCTGGTGTAGTCTATTTTCTGAAAATCCAAATTTTACCCCTTGAAACTGGGCCTACGCAAATCTGGACTAGTACTTCTGGTATTGGTTCTGGATTCCTGGTTTTCTAGTTTTCTGGTACTAGTGAAATCTAGGGTTTCACTTTCTGGAGGCTCTGGCCACTGAAAAGGTGTGATCAAGCTAACAATGAGTTCACTAGGCTAGGGTGCACTTCCCTAGATAGTTTTTAGAATGAAATTATCTTCTAATAAAAATCCCTAATTTTCTTGTACGACAATAGTGACGTTTTTGGTAACCCAGTGAAAGGTGCTCTATTCAGTCAAGATTTGATACCATGTTAAATTTAGAGCTTCTATTAAGTTCTTTTCAATTTGCTAGACAATAATAGCATAAGCATGATCACTCTAATATACACAATCACAAGGTACACAACATTTATCCTGGGAAACCGTCATGGGGGAGAAAACCCAGCAAAAATTTCCTTAATATAGATTTCCAATACAATGCCAAGATAAAATACCAAACATAAGAGAATATCAAACACTGAGCAATGTGCCTCTCTCTTCCTTCTTCCGGCAACTGCAGCTTCCCTCAAACTTGCACACTAGATGAGTGACTTGAGTGAGTGAGTGACTAAGGCGCTAGCCTCTCTTATTTATACTAGCTGAGGAGCACTAGGGTGGTGTCTCTTCGTCAAGCAGGGACGACTTCTTCACTTAGTGGCTATGGCCACTTTAATTAGCCATAGGGGTGGGATTCTCAATTAGCATCATATAATTAGGGTTTGACCAATCCAAAAAATGGGATTTGGTCATACAAGAGTCCCGACATGATCAATCCACAAAAGGGAATTGATCTATAAGATAATAACTCAATAATAAGTAGAATATTCTTTGCAATTACAATATTTCAATAGATTCTCAGGTATTTGAGAGGTAGTTCTACTCATGCATTATGTTTTGGAGGTTCAAACACTATTCTATAGGGACCTGTTGATTCAGATATGGAAGGTGATAAAGATAGTAGGAGGAGCACCACAGGGTATGTTTTTACTGTAGGTAGAACAACAATAAGTTGGATTTCAAAACTACAAAAGGTTGTTTCACTTTCAAAAACAGAAGCAGAGTATGTTGATGCTATAGAGGCTAGTAAAGAAATGATTTGGTTACATAAGTTTATGGAGGAATTGGGAAAGAAGCAGGAGAATAGAAAGTTGTACTGTGACAGCGAGAGTGCCATTCATCTTGAAAAGAACTCATCCTTCCATTTAAATACTAAGCATATACAACTAAGGTACCATTTCATATGATCTGTCTTGGAAGATGGACATTTGAAGTTGGAAAAGATACATACTAACTAAAATACTGCAAACATGTTAACAAAGGGAGTAACCATGGAGAAACTGAGTTCCTGGTCAGTTTCAGTTGGTCTTCAAGCATGAAGTTGAAGATGAGAAATTTACCAGGTCCAAGGTGGAGTATAGTCCAGCAAGTACAGCAGCAATGGAGTTGTTGTGATCAATCTCCAAATGGGAGATTGTTGGTTGTGGAGCCTGATTATCTTTTTGATTCAGAGGTTTGTTTCAACCATGCTTGGACCCCATTCCATAACGGGGAGTGTGGGGGGGCTTTCCCCCCCCCACAAATGTCTCTAGGGGGGTCCAGGGAGGGGCGGCAACAATTTTTGTAGCCCCCCCTAGTGGGGGATTCAGGGGCAGCACCCTTGAAGTGAAATATTGAGAAAGATTGCCTTGTAAAATATTGTAATTTCATAGTCAATCTAGACCGCTCATTATAAGGTCATAGATTTGAAGGTAGAAGTTATTTTAGGGATTTTTTACCCTAGAAGGAAACCCTCTTTTATGAGGGAATTTTATTGCGGTTGTGTATGTGTGTGATTATTGTATTCTGAGAGAGGATTATGTGAGAGTAAGAAGATAAAGTTACAACATTTGAGTTGTAGGTTTTATCCCTTCATTTTTTTGGATAATACAAAGGAAGGACCTGGCAATTTCTCTAGTGAACATATCCCACACTGGGTGAACCACATATATTTGTGTCTCTATAGTATTGTGTATCTTTTGTGTTTTATTTTTGCATTTGTTTTATTTTATTGCTCTATGATCCTGTTTTTCTAACAGTAGAGGCGGTGAATAAATATCTCAACACCATTTTGAAAAAAAATGTCAACCAGAGTAAATCTGACTGGCATCTGATGCTTTACCCTGCACTTTGGGCATACCAAACCAAGTTAAAGACTTCCATTGGTTTCTCTCAATTTCATTTAGTACATGGCATGGATTTCATTCTTTTGATTCAATATGAAATCCCTTCTCTTAAATTGGCAATTGAGCTCCTACCTGACACATCTAATCTTGAAGAATTCCTCGTGCACCTAGAGCACCTCGATGAGCAGCGTCGAGATGTCACTACGGCTATTGAAGCAAATAAATGACGTGTTAAGATTCAATAAGATAATTATGTCTGTCCACGACAGTACGTTGAGGGTGACTTGATTCTCGTTTATGACAAAGCCAAAGAATCATTGGGGGCAAGTACGTTCAAACCCATGTGGCATGATCCTTATATCATGTGACGTGTCTTAGAAAAAGGAGCCTATGAATTAGAATATTATGAGGGTAATATGTTGGATGAACCTAGAACTGGACTCTACCTTAAAAACTATTACGCTTGAGCCCTCAAACTTGGGTGTGACCTTTGTATACTAGTGTATCTTAGTGTATATACTTCTTTATCTGTTCTTTGTGTCATCAGCTTGCTTATCAAGTTTTCCCTTGGTTGGCAGATGTCAATGAAATCTTTGATTTACTTAGGATTCGCAGTCAATGCTAGTTGTCATACGCGGAACATGGATTCCGCTGCTTGGGTCATTTACTCACTCAAGGGTCAACTGGTATCTTCAAGTGGCGTTCATCTCGAGCCATCAACTAATAATGTGGTTGAGTATAGCATCATTAGAGAGCTATTACGCGACGTCATTTCACATGGTGTTCTATCTTTAGAAGTTTGCTTGAACTCCCAGTTAGTCGTATGTCAGTTGAATGGTAGTTACCTTGTGAGAGATCCTACTCTACTCCGACGATTCCTACTGGTGCAACTTTTGGAACAATACTTTGATTTATTACTTATAATCACATCCCTAGAAGTTCTAATCATGTATCTGATGCATATGCTAATTATATTTTACATTGTCATTAGTCACATAACTAATTAAAGAAAACACATTCATACATTTAAACATTGTATAGAGATATCTTCAGTGGATTTTGAGACTGGACTCCACTATGTCTTTTTTGTGACTATGACAGCCTATGGCATATGTCCACTTTGTATTTCCCATTCATGGACATGAACAGAAATTTGATATATTTCCACATGGATTTGCAATTTAATACAGATTGGAAGCCATGTGCACAAAGTCATTTTGGATTGTAATATTCTCATGAGTAACTAGTACTTCCATTTGATTCTTCATTACTCCACTTATGGGAATTATAATGTATTTGTGCCATCGCAGATAGTTCTTTGACCTCACACATTAGGGGGCATCTGTTACAACAAATTTTTCCTCACTCCATGTAGCTTGCTTGGATGGTCTTCCATTTCCCTCTGCAGACTTGAAGTCCCCCTTTTTGTTCACTCCAAATCCAAAAATGCACATTTTTATGCATATACGCGCTCTATCAGTTATACAACAAGCGTATACGCAATTTTTTCCACTACAGCCTGCGTACATCAGTTTTGGTGCTCAAAAATTAAAAAATTATGTTGGGTTTCCATGCCATGTCACGAGATCCATGATCCTTGACCTTCCATATACTGGAAACACTCTGACTCAGCCCTTCAATTCCATTTGGATGCTATAAATTGAGCCATATCCAAGCCTAAATGACAATTCATCTTTGAGAGCAAAGACACTCTAGAGAAATTTCACTTCATATGGAGTCTACATCCCTTTGTCCTTGAAATTCTAAACTTCTTGTGTTCATCCCCCATCTCTTCCTACTTTTTTATGGAGAACCACATTGACTCCTATATGTGAGCTTTCCTTTGTGGAGGATTGAAGTGGTGGAGGCCCATCTAGAGGGACTTCGTTTCTCGGTTCCAATATGTGTCGTTACATAATTTTGTCACCTATGTACTTCTGTTGATTATTTTAATAGAAATACTCTTTTCTTGTCCAATTGATATCTTGCAAATATTTGATTTACTATTCCATGAATGTATTTGTCATGTATGTTAATGGATTATGATAATTTATATGTTGGCATCATATATTATCACCATATCGTTATGTATATTGGTTTTTGAGGACAAGTTGCAAGTATAAAGCTTTGGGTTGCGTGCTCAACGATGGTCTTCTTCGAACGTTCAGACAAGGTAGGATTTTAGCCTTGTCTTGTTAGCATTTCATTTATATACCATACTTGAGATTAGAGTTGATTTATGGGTGTTGTTTCGTTTGTTGTGGTTTACCCCTATCCATAGAGAGATTTTCCTCGTAGCATCAGGGAACAAAGGTGTATGTATGCAGCCTAAGAACTGACAGCTCACATATGTACGTGAGTGTCAAGGGAAAACCCGTGTATGCCAAAGAAGACATTTCCAGGGTAAGGTTTAGGCTAAGAAAACTCAGATGCAAGGAAAAATAAAGGTTATTAAGCAACAGGCGACACAGAAACTCGGGCAAACAAAGAGAAATGAAGGAGAAAAATCATCCAATACCCCAAAAGGGAGATCTTCCCCAGTGGAGTCTCCAATTCTGTTACGAGGGAAATATCTATGGCAAGGGGTAAACCACAATAGATGGAACGACACCCAAAAATAAACTCTAAACTCAAGTATGCTAGATAAATGGAAATACTAACAAGAGAAGGCTAAGTGCCTACCTTGTTCGGACATCCAAATAATACCTCGACTGGTCTCACGACTGAAATCTTGATGCCTGCAACTTGTCCTCAACAATCAAGATATACAGGCATATAGAAATTATATATAAAGTTAGCATATAAACTAGCATAAGCCATTAGGATGTATAACAAATATGCCCATTGAAATTAATGTAAATATTTACAACATATAATTGGACGAGAAAAGAGTATTTCTATTAATGTAATCCACATAAGTACATAGGTGACAAACTTCTGTAACGACACATATAGGAACCGAGAAACTAAGTCCCTCCAGTTGGGCCTTCACCACTTCAATCCTCTACAAAGGCAAGCTCACAAGTAGTAGGATTCAATGAGGTTCTCCATCTCAAGATAGGAAGAGCTTGGGGGCTGAACACAAAGATTTCAGACTTTGAAGGACAAAGGGATGCAGACTCTATATGAAGTGAAATTTTTCCAGAGTGTCTTTGCTCTCAATGGTGTGTGTTCAAAGGCTTGTATATGGCTCAATTTATAGCCTCCAAATGGAATTGAAGAGTCAGGCCAGAGAATTTCCAGTATATGGAAGGTCAAGGATCATGGATCTCGTGACATGGCGTGGAAACCGGACATATTTTTAATTTTTTAACACAAAACTTGATGTACGCAGGTTGTAATGGAGCAACCAATGTATATGCAAGTTGTCTAAATGTGGCCGACGTATATGGAAAAAAATTTGTATTTTTAGCTCTGGAGTGAGAAAAAATGGGAATTTAAGTCTGCAGAGGAAAATGGAAGGCCATCAAAGCAAGATGCATGGAGTGTGGCAAAAATTGCTATAACAATAGGTATATAATTTAATATCTCGACATGATTAAGTCTCATCAAAATAATATCATATCAAATGTAGCATCTAAGTCAGCTCACATTAGGTCCACAAGTCATGAGTGAACAAGGGAAAATAATGGGGCACTACATAAGTCCCCCCTTCGGAAAACTTCGCCCCAAAGTTACATTTACTCAAAAAAATAGGGAAAATATCAACAATAACATCCATGTCCTCCCAAGTGGAAAATAGAGGATGATAATGATCCCACTAGACCTTCACTTGGTCAAGTCATTGTCTTCTAATCTCTTTAACTCATCAATCCAATACACAATGGTTCGACCTAGATGGTCCACCCTTGGAAACTGATATGTAAAACACTAAGGATATTCCACTGAAATAGTTCATCACACTAGATCTTGTTTTATACTGAAATATTTTATTAATGTGGGTTTATTTCCTTATATATCATATTTATTATCACTATCTTATTTCTTAGATTATGAAAAATAATTGAATACAAAGATGAAAGAACAGGAAAAAGAACACACCATCTAGACAAATGAACACAATATGTATCCTAGGAAACCCAATATGAGAGAAAAACCAATATGTATCTACTCTATTTTCTTTAGTTATGAAATGAAAATACAAATGAAGAGGCACTCACTATGGAGTTGTCTTTGACACTATGGATTGAATGGCTGCTACAAAATCTTTTCCCCTATCATGCTCTCAAATCCACTCCTAGATGATATACTCAACTATGGAACAAGTACAATGATAAAGAATGGAACCCTATCTCCTCTTAGTGGCCCAATATTTAACATAGCCCAATAGTCATCTAGGGTTAAGGTTTTTACATCCTCAACCCTCAATTAGTGATAAAGTTTTGGACATTCTAGAATCTTCTTGAAATTCCACACATGGGTAGCCCCATATGTGTGAGTAATAGGGGCTAACGTGGAATCCATTCATACCATGGTGATCAACAAGGTAGGTCAACTTGCAGGAGGCATAACTTCCACATACGAGCTATGATTGAGGTTATTTTAACACCATTGAAAGGTCTCACTATGTAGAAAAATGTCAAGGGGATCTGAAATATGCTTAGAAATTTTTTATCCCAAAAAATGTCATTGTATGCCTCAAAAAGGATTTGGAAGGTTCCAAACCCCAATTCTCCAAACTGGGACATGCCGCTAAAATGGGCCCTAGAAGCCAATTCCTCCAATTTTTCCACCTAGAAAGTGCAAAGATAGACAACAAATTATATAATGATCTAATCCAGATCATACCTCCCCATTTTGGGAGGCTTTTGGTCACCAAAATATTTTACTGAATGAGGTGAGGGAATTTTTCCTCTACCTTCTCCCTAGAGTATCATTTTTTCTTTCCTCGAAGTTGTCCTCTCAACCGAATCTGCTAAAGGTCATGCTACCCATGTCTAGTAGTTTTATACTTCTACAAAAATGTATCTTCTTCCAAATCTACCTAAGCTTCTAGTGATTATTCCTCTATGATGAGTAGGACATGCTCCTCAGTTTCTTCATTTAACATGGAAGACTCATAGAGTTTTAGATTCTCCACATTTGCTACTAAAAAATGTGCATATTGTTAGAGTCACTTCACACACACCTAGGATTTATTTTTCCTAAGATTTTTTCTTGTTTATTAGTCATAATTAGTCATTATTCAGTCTCCTATATTTTACGGGAGAATATTCCACCCGAAGAATATTCTCTTTTAGTTGACACTTCAGTTTGACTAGTTGAGTTGAGTTTAGATGTTACATTAGTTTTATCACCATGAAACATTGGGATCATCACCATGATAATTCATCCTTGCCTTGGGATCATCACTAGACCGGCACATTACCCTTTATTCCCTGAGTTAACTCCTCACTACTCTATGTTCAGTCAGTTAACTAAAGACTAGTTGACTAGTTAACTCAACTAGGTGGCAGCTCACTCCCATAATTGCCTAAGAGACTAGACTAGGTGGAAGTTCACTCCTGTAACTATTGGTGTGTGTCCATATCACTCTAGACCACCACTATGGTGCATTGGTTCTCCTCCAGTGCATACTCATTGAGTTATACATATTATATCATGTGTAAATTATTCATTATTCATAACAGTTAATGAGAATTATTTTGTTCTTTCTCTCCTTCTTCTTCTTTCTCCAATTATCTCTACAAACGTGTTTATCATTGTTTAGCTAGATATATTCTATTCAGGTTCAACACATTTACATGGTATCAAATCCGATGGACTGCTAAGCAAAATCTACACCAGAAATTTTTGCAAGTACAAAAGATTGAAGACAACGGAAAGATGGATTTCCAAAAAGAATGCATTCTTACACCTTACAACTATTTTTCATGGAAGGATAAAATAGCCATACATCTCTGAACCATAGGGTTGTACAGGTTAACCTTGAATATAGATACAGAACCAACATCAGCC
>JASDQU010013912.1:74045-89317 GCA_032191745.1 Picea mariana | reverse complement strand
ATAAAAGGCAATTGATGGGCTTGGAAAAAATGCATTATGGACGAAGGTACCACACACCCTCTACAAAGGAACCCATGAATGAGACACTACAACCCCTTGTATGTCACGATCCCTGTGCCCATTGAGTCTTGACCCCAACCACTCCATCCACATTACATGGATTAGAGAGGGATCACTTTACATGGCTTAGAGAGGGATCTCTTGGAAACCCTCCTTGACCTAGGGAAAGATCTACCCAATAGGACACCTCGTCAACCCTCCCATATTCAAGCTTGACAAGTCATATAGTGTCTTGCAGCAATTAATTGTTTGATATAGTGTTCTTTGATGCACATGTTTAGATGGCTTATTTATTGATTGGATTTACTTATCATGATGTTATGACTTGATATCTTTGGAGGCCGTGCACATTTGTCTTTGCAAGGCCTAGTTGGTGGATAGTTTTGGGAGAACAAGCCTAGCTTGGGCTTCCATGGATCTACAAGCCCACAGGTTGGATATTAGGGGCCCACATGCCAGAGGATAAATATTAGACTTAGAAGACCTTGATGATGACTTAGACAACATAGTCCAGCCCTCACTTTCCAAACGATTTTCCCAGGAGGGGAAAAACATCCTCTTTTTGAAGCTTGATGTCATGTTTGGGGAGTCAAGGCATGGTGGTGAGATGGTATGCATTGGCACTTGGACATTTTGAGTTTTTTAAGGCTTTGACCATGAAGGAAGACATTTGGATGCTTGACACGTGGCTTTGGGAATCCTTATTACCCTCCTACATCACCAATGACCTTCTCCTAGTGCCAAAACGTCCCCTAAATGGGTGACGTCCATGTAAAATTAGGGTTTATTTGTGAAAAAGTGAAAATTTAAATGAATTATTTAATATTACTTTGTTATAGGGGGAAAGATTAGGGTTTTTGACCCCTAGTCTTGTGATTTACCCCTTAATTTATGGAGAAATCACCTCAGTGACATTTGTATAAATAAGAGATCATAAGATCTCATTTTAACATAACTCTCCCTCATTGTGAGAAGTATTGGTCTGAAATTTTCTCTATCTTTGGCTCTATTTGTCTCTTATGCATGTTTATGGCTATATTAATGAATGGTTGATGGAGGAGTGAGGCGCTAGCCTTGGATGATGTTTTTCTAGCTTTTATGGTGGATTATCTTGGCATCTTTCTTGAGTTTGGTATGGTCTTCTACTCTTATGCTATCATTCTTTTCAAGTCAAGGATTGTTGTGCTAGGAGCTAGGTGGGAAGTATAAGGGCATACACCCCCACCGTATTCTTCATCATTTTATTGCTTCATCTTATTGATTAAACAAGGGTTTGCTAAGAGAAGTATAAGGGCATACACCTTCTTAGCTTAAACCCTAGCTAGAGAAACTTGCCTTGGGAAGTAAAAGGGCTTACACCCCCAAGGAGTTATCTTCTCTAGATATTACTTCATTTGACTCAATTAACCCAATATTAATAGCACTAGTCATATATTTTTAGCATTGGAGATATAAAATCATTGCATTGGGAAACACAAATTTTGATCGTTTGAAAGGTTTCTTGCTTGAAGTTGGTTTGCCTCGTTGAGAGGAGTCTTCCCCTAATAGGGAATCCCCTATGTCCTATTACTCTAATTGTTTTTACTAACTTTAACCTACAGCCATTAGGGTTTCTTAACCCTAGCTACTAACACTCTCTTAACTCCTAAACTAACCCTAGACTAGCTCTCTAATTTTGCTCACTTACTCTACTAACTAGGGCACACCTTTTGGGCTATTTCTTGGCACTTTTCCACGGTTTATTTTTTTTTTGCATGCCATTGAAATATGCAACCATAAAGCTCTAATTTTCTGTAGAAAATACACTATTATAACAACTTTCTTTCTTCAACCTTAAGTGTCATTTTTCAGTCACAATTGATTGCCATACTCATTGATAATATTATTAATTGATCTCATGATTTACATGTTGATGAATGTCTTACTTGATGATATAAACTTTCATCTACTACTGAAAATTAGGGACAACAAGCTTAACTTTTTGATCCATACTAACATATATCATTGCAAGTTGGATTTTCTTGTGTCTTGGGAAGGTATAATCACCTAGAGAAGTACTATACCTTTGGGGAAACAATCACTTGACTTACAAGGAATCTCTTCCCACCTTTAAATCCAATTGGACTTGAACTCTAGGGGCTTCACTTCCATCTCTCTCCATCTCCATCTCAATCCCCCTAGGGTCACTGGGATCACCTCCCTAGAGTGACCTAGTCACCCTTGAAGTGCGGGACCTACATCGAGGTGACATTGGGTGTAGGATTCCCAAGTTGTAGCACTTGCTTTGTGGTTGGGTCAGGATTTTTCCAACCTACAACTTGCGTGATAACAAACCCACGAACTATAAATCTTGGAGCTGTCACATGAAAAACACAGTAATTTATAATGAGATGTGGAAAGATGTATGTAGTGGTGATAAAGCTCCAATCAAGCTCATTAATGTTAGAGAACTGGAAAAATGAGAATTAAAATATGGAAAGGCGCTTGCACTTTTGATATCCTTTATAAATTGTGAAATGTTTGTACACATTGAAAATGAAATTGATGCCTTGAATGCATGGAAAATATTTAAGAAAATGTTTGATACTCAACCTGAATCAAAACAGGTTGATCTTCATACAAAGCTCCTTAAACAAAGATTGGTCGAAGGGGGAAATGTTTTGGAATACATATATCATTTAAAAAATATCATATTGGAAATACTAAAATGTGGATTTAAGGATGTGGAAGAAAATTTTATGACTTCAATCTTGATCAATGGTTTGTCACCCTCTTATAAACATTTTTTTTAAAACATTACAAATCACTAATAAATTGAAAAATCAGAATTTGTATTTCCTTAGTGATGTGTTGGTCCAAAATGACAAGACTTTTAGTAAAAGGAAAAACTTAGGGGAAGTTTTTCTCTTTACCAAGTCAAGAAAAGGAGAAAGCTCAAGAGAAAGAGGCACTTGCAATGAAAGTAAAAGAGGAATAGGCGCATACAATGACCTTTTTAAGGGAAATAATCTAAGAATAAAAACTATGGCCGCGATCGTAGTAGAAACCTATTAGATATTATGATACTAAAGTACTTAGTATAATATTATTTTATTATACTTAGGATTTTCTAGAATGTATTTAGTTGGATTAGATAATGAGTCTAGAAAAGAGTCCCTTCTTAGAAGAAAAAAAATAGGAAATTGTTAGAATCTTTATTTAATGTACATGGACACTTGTTATACTCACATGATTATGTTATAAGATGTCCATAACAAAAATTTATACAAATCACTATTTTTTGTTGTTCAGAATTCATTTATGAATGCAGAAATGGATTCAACATGTTGAAAAACTCTCAGGGCACTCAGATTCTACAGAATTAATCACTTAAATCTACGAATCCAACAATTTCTCATCGGATTTCAGGTAAATATCCCTAGAAAAAATCTTCATTTCGTAGAATCTTTAGCCTACTGCTTTTAGTTGCAGCTTGTAACTCCTAGGATTCGATCTATTGACAGGTTTATCCATTTGATGAAACATTCTGATTAGACAAGGATCCCATCAACTCTCCAAAAGGTAACAAACAAAGATTGAAATTGGGCACTTGGTTGATGCCCCTTTTAATATTTGAACCAGGAAGAACGCAGTTTTCTTTGCCATATTTAGAGCAAGGAGTGTGCGGGGTCGTACAAGGCTGTGAAAAAACATGATTACAATTCCAATTTGTTGAGATATCCAACGATTTTGCAGCGTTATCCAACGATCTACGTCTCCAGCTCGAGAAATCGCCTCAAAATCTATTAGCACATGATCTCTAGCAATAAATCGATCCACTTCCCACACAACAGTCAAACCCTAATAGAAAAGTGATAACAAAAGTGTGCAATCGGTTTGTTTATATAATTGGCAAGTGTGACTAGGTCATTGCAGCACAACGAGTTTCGCCCTACCTGGAGACAATCGACCTACAACAGATCAACATGCATGACCAATCTAGTTGTTACTCTCGTAAAATCGCCTCAAGATCTCAGATCAATTTGTTTTTTGAATCTGATAAACTCGAAGACTCCAAAAACTACAAAGCATGTAAACGGCATATGGAAAGTACTTTGATTTATAATGAGCTACGTAAATACATGTGTAATGGCGATGTAAAACCAAATAAACCTATTGATGCAAGACCACTAGCTAAATGGGAGCCAAAAGATGAAAAGGCATTAACATTGATTAAATCATCTGTAAATGAAGAAATGTATGTTCACATTGAAAATGCATCTGATGCATGGTCTGCATGGAAAACATTTAAAGATCTATTTGAAACTCAACCTGAAAAACAAAGGATTGACCTTCAATTGAAATTGCTTCAACAGAAATTAACCGAAGGTGGAGATGTACTTGAGTACATTTCCATACTTAAGAACATCAAACAAGATATATCTAAGGCAAGATTTATTGTTGTAGATGACAGTTTGATGACAACAATCTTGATTGCAGGGTTGTCGTCCTCCTATAAACACTTCTTTGAAACTTTACAGTTGACAAGAAAGTTAGATAAGATAATTTTTTATCAATTGAGTGAATTTTTAGCTCAACATGGTAAAAATTTTGGGAAAAAGAAACAAGTTGGTGAAGACTTCTTCCTTACAGAAGCCAATACTAGTAAGCGTTCAACTCAAATTTCAAGAGGAAGAGGAAGAGCTAATGATCAAGGAAGAGGTAACGCAAATTATCAAAGAGAATCAAACAACTTCAGAAGAAGTCAATTAGAAAGACCTCAAAATATTAATAATCAATATGGAAGAGGCAGAGACTTCAGTCAGGTTGTATGCAGACATTGCAACAAAATTGGTCATTATGCAGAGGATTGTCGCACTTCAATCGAGAAAATACCAAAGTTTAATCAACAATCAACTTCGGAACAGTATGTTAATGATCAAGAGGATGATTCTTCAGAATATGTATTTACTATACTTCATAATTTAGAATCAACAACCTTAGAAGTTTCCCATCATTCTCTTAAAAGTGACTATGAAGATGCTTGGATCTTAGATATTGAAGCTACTCAATGTATGACTTTTCAACGTCACTTCTTTTGGACATTTCAAGAATGTCAACTAAATTCAATATTTTTAGTTGATGATATGACATGCACACCTTATGGAAAAGGTTCAGTGAAAGTTTTTCTTCCTAGAATTGGAGAGAAAATGATATTGAATGTTTGGTATGTACCAACATTCAAGAAGAATGTGTTATCCTTGGTGATGATTCGACAAGCAGGGCATCAAGTCATCATGGAAGATGGGTGGGTGAAAATAAACTCCACCAAATAGAATTTGAAGGCAATAATGATAGGATATGAAGACAACAAGCTTCTTAGGATGAAAGGAAAGTCATTACTCGGAAGCAATATTTTGCAGGAGTTGTGGATTCAACGATTTCACCAATAAGGTTATGGCATGTCCAATACAAACATTTAAATTTTGAAATTCTCCCACAACTTCAAAAACATGTAATGGTACAAGGAGTTCCAACTTTTCACAAGGAAAATGCAATATGTGAAGCTTACATTTATGGAAAACAAAATAGAGAGACATTTCCAACAGGTTCATGGCGTGAAAAAACATGTTTGTAATTTTTTCATAGTGATCTTTGTGGACCCCTAGAGACTTTTCTAGGTGGTTGTAAATATTTTCTACTCTTCATTGATGATTATAATAGAATGACTTGAGTTTATTTTTTAAAAGAAAAATCAGAAACCTTTGAAAACTTCAAGTTTTTTCAATGCCTAGTTGAAAATGAAGCTAAAGAAAAGATTGGCACAATACAGACTGATAATGGAGAGGAATTCACTTCCAATGAATTCCAAAATTTCTGCAGTGAAAATGGAATCAAAAGGAAATTCACAAATTTATATACTCCTCGGTAGAATGGAGTAACAAAAAGGATGAATTACACTTTGTTAGGAATGGCTAGATCCATGTTAACCTTCAAAAATTTAATTCTCTCATACTGGGTTGAAGTAGATCATACTATCATTTACTTAAGGAACTTATATCACATTGATTCTTTGAATGGGATCACACCATATGAGGAATGGTATGGATCCAAGCCTTGAATCAAACATCTTCGAGTTTTTGTTTTAGTATTTTATGCATTAGTTCCTAAAGAAAAATGAACTAAGTTAAATTCACAAAGTGTGAAATGTATCTTTCTTGGATATTCTGATGGGAAGAAAGGATATTGCCTTTTATCTGATGGAAAATTCATTGTCAGTCAAGATGTTATATTTGATGAAAAAGAAAGCAATAGTGTTGCAGAAATACAAATCATTCTCGAAATATTGGACAAACAAGTTGATAAAGAGAAACTCAGGATGCACAATCAACCAAGTCAACAACGTTGGTTTGAAATTGATTGGAATTCTTCAGAACATGACAATTCTTCATCAATTTTACCTTCTTCATCACAAATTTCATTTGAATCTTCATCTAGTAGTTCATCATATAATGACACTCCACCTCTGGATACTTCATAGGAAAGAAGAGCTTCTATCATCATTAATCCTATCTTTAATAATGGTGATAATTCATATCCTCAAACAAGTCAACATAAACTCCCTAAGTGGTCTATTCAACTTTTGAAATATGTGAGACCCAATAAAAAAATAAAATGGGTACAAGAATTTCAAACATGGATGAAGAAATTTTTTCCTTAATATCAAATAATTTTACCGAGCCCTCAACTTTCAAAGAGGCAGTGAAACATGAAGAATGGAAACAAGTAATGGTTAATGAGTATAAAGTAGTGATAGAAAATGGGACTTGGGAAATTGTTGATTTTCCTCCAAATGTTAAACCCATCGGATGAAAATGGGTTTATCGAATCAAGTATAAGCCAGACAGAACAATAGAAAAGTAAAAGGAAATACTTGTAGCCAGGGGTTTTTCCCAACAGGAAGGGATTGATTATGAAGAAAATTTTGTGCCAACAACAAAGTGGAACACAATCCGAATGGTACTTGCATTATCAGCTCAAAATGAATGGAAAGTACATCAAATTGATGTCAAAAGCACCTTCCTCGATGGAGATTTGCAGGAAGAAGTATATATGAATCAACCTCCCGATTTTGAGATCAAAGGACATGAACAAAAAGTTTGTAAGTTGATCAAGGTGTTATATAGATTGAAACAAGCTCCCAAAGCTTGGTATGCCAAAATGGATGATTACCTTCACAAAGTTGGCTTTCAACGAAGTGAATTTGATGATTCCTTATGTGTGCGCCTATACGGTAAAAATATGGTAATTGTAGTAATGTATGTTGATGACTTGATCATTACTGGGAACAATGATGATCATATTGTACAGGTAAAGATGGAATTACAGGATGGATTCAAGATGATAGATTTGGGATTACTTCACTACTACCTTGGAGTTGAGGTATTCCAACATTCAAAAACATTTTCATTAATCAATGCAAGTATGCACCTAAGCAAATCCATTCTCACTCTAATGGAGCAAAATTTAAAACATTCAAAATTTGAAGGAGGGGATTGCTAAACAACACTAGTTACAACCACTCGTCCAGACTTATCATATGTAGTCATTATTCTCTCAAAATTTATGCAGGAACTAAGGGAAATCCATTGGAATGCAGCAAAGCGGGTTCGTACATATACTCAAGGTATGAAATATTATGTTCTTCTATACAAGAAGAATAAAAAAAATGTACTTGTTGGATATTCAGATGTAGATTATGTTGGAAGTGTTGATAGGGAATCAACAGCAGGTTACTTTATGAATACGGGATCAACAGAAATTTATTGGAGTTGCAAGAAGCAGACTATAGTAGAAAATTCTTCATTAGAAGCAGAATATTTATCATCATGGGAAGAAACATGTAAGATAGTTTGGTTACGCAAGGTTTTACAGGATTTTGAAATTTCTCAAACAGACGATACTTCATTGTTAATTGATAGTCAGCCAACCATCAAAATTGATAAAAACACAGTTTTCCATTCCAAGACAAAGTATGTCGACACAAAGTATCATTACACCAGGACACTCATTGCAAAGGGAATCATCAAACTGGTATATTGTCCTTTAGAAGATCAGATCTCACATATTTTCACAAAACCACTTGGCAGGATCAAATTTACTAAGTTTAGAGAAGAACTTGGTATTTGTTCCAATGCACTTTTGGATCAAAGGGGGGATTGTTAGATAATATGATCCTAAATTACTTAGTATAATATTATTTTATTATACTTAGGCTTTTCTAGAATGTATTTAGTTATATTAGATAATGAGTCTAGAAAAGAGTCGCTTCTTAGAAGCAACAAAATAGGAAATTGTTAGAATTTTTATTTAAAGTACATGGACACTTTTCATACTCACAAGATTATGTGATAAGATGTCCATAACAAAAATTATCTTAGAATTAGTTTGATGATCTTATTAAATCTCTCATTTTCTCATGTGAGAGCAATGTTGGAGATTGTAAGCTCTTGCAATAATTGTGTAAATTATTTTCCTTCTTTAATAAAATTTGTGTGTATGAGGGCACTTATGCTCTCTTCAAAACCAAGGAAAGGAAATAAATAATTAAAATCAACAATATTTTAGGAGATCTCAAGATACTTATAACAATAGTTAATCGGGAAAATGTGAAGATATGACTCAAGTAAAGTGAAAAAGATGTCTTTGCAATGGGCATGTGGCAGAAAAATGTAGAACACAGAATAAAAAAAAATTCCCAAAAATAAGAAAACTTTCAAACAAAATTTTAAGTCTAATGCTTCAACTTCATATCAGTATGGAGATAATTAAGAGGATGATTTTGAATATTTGTTGATAGTCAATCAAGAGTTTACATATTTAGTTTCCACCAACAAGTTGATGAGAAAGGATTGTGAAGATGATTGGATACTAGATACAAGGGCTACTCAATATATGTGCTACAGAAAATATTACTTTTGAACATATCAAGATATCGAGCTTAAACCAATTTATTTGGAAGATGACACAACCCATACTCCTTAAGGAAAAGGATCGGTCCACTTCTCTCTTCCAGGAATTGGTAAAGTGTTACTTTCCAATGTTTGGTATCTTCTAACATTTAAAAATAATCTGTTGTCATTTGTCCTCATTAGATAAGGAGGTCGTCAGATTATCATGGAAGATGGCTTGATCAAAATCAATTCAATCAAACATAATTTCAAAATATTAATGAAGGATTATTATGATGGGAAAATTTTGAGGATACAAGGCATGGTCATTCCTCGTAAACAATATTTTCCAATATTCGTAGATTTATCTGTAGCACCATATTTTTCCCCATGACTATAATTATGTTAAGACTTCATGTATTATGATTAATGAAGCATGTAATCATGTTTATGATTAATGAAAAGTTGACTAAGAAGGAATTTGTCAGGAAATGAAAGACACTTCCACGCTTATCCTAGAGAAGAGAAGAATAATTTAATCAAGAACGCAAATGACAAAAGCAATCACACAGTACATCGAGATTTTACCCTGGAAACCCTTAACCGGTAAAACTAGCATTCATTTGAGTGTTATTCTCTCTTGTTGTCTTATTCAATCAGAATAAAAGGTTACA
The DNA here is from genome assembly GCA_032191745.1 of Picea mariana. Lineage (NCBI taxonomy): Eukaryota > Viridiplantae > Streptophyta > Pinopsida > Pinales > Pinaceae > Picea > Picea mariana. The sequence continues at coordinate 79,653 of JASDQU010013912.1, read as the reverse complement.
TGTCTAACCTTGATCCACACCTAAGACACATTGAACATCATACCCTCTTTCACAAGAAAGAACAACCCTGTATCCAATTAGGCTTACACATGCATGACCAACAACCTACACTTACACATGCATTAACCTGAAAAAGTACATTCTACGATTACCTTACAACGGCAGCAGCCTTTATGGCCTTACAACACGCCTCTTTATAGGATTTACAACAAGAAAAACCCTAAATATTGGCACCCTAAAAATTTTTAGAGATTCATGCATATCATTGACTACAAATCCCGCAAATCTTAGAATTTTGTTGCAATCGACTCCGAGTCGGTCTTACCAATGGAATAACAGTTATCCTTCATTTGATATCTAGTCGATCGACTCACGCTCGCACTTCGACCTCTTTTCAATTGACTTGTCGTCAATATATTCGACTTCGAATTTACTAGGTCGACTCCCTCGACCTTCGACTTGTTGCTGATCCACCTCGAATTCGACCTATTGTCGATCCACCTCGACTTCGATCGTCAGTCAATTCACCTCGACTAGACTTTCATTGAAAATAATATAACAACCCAACATTATCTCACTTATTGTCTTCTTTGTTGAAACAGGAGATTCCTAAACTTTCGTTCACAGACCCATGGCAGAAATTCTCATTGCCTCTCTGCACCAAGAGAACTTCAAAACACTCACAAACTTGTTCAACGAGTCTGTTATGTTTTCCAATGTGTCTACTTTCTTCAGTAGCACCTTGTTACTTTCCACCATGTCTCTTATGAAATGGTATTGTACATCAATGTGCTTAGTATTTGAATGATAAGCATGGTTCTTTACTAGAAATATTGTTCTTTGACTGTCACAACTTACTTCCATAGCTCTCTTCTCAAACCCGATTCTTGAACACAACCTTTGAATCCATATCGCTTATTTGTTTCCATGAGTGGTCACCATGTATTCAACTTATGTTGTTGACAAGACTACAACCGCTTGTCACTTACTCATCCAACTTATTTCTCCACCGAACATCTTGAAGAAATATTCGTCGGTCGACCTCCGTCGATCCATATCTCCAACCCATTTGGCGTCGAAAAATCTACATACATCTAATTTACCACTGTCACCTCCATTTTCTGCTTGATATCATATAGCATAGTCCTTCGTGCCACATAAATACCTGAATACTCTCTTGACAGTTGTCCAGTACTCCTTTCCAGGTGTCGACATGTACCTTCTCAACACTCCCACTACATGGGCAATGTCTAGTTGAGTGCATATCATCGCATACATTAGACTACTAACCGCACTTACATAGGGAACATGTGTTATGTACTCTATTTATTCATGTGTCTTTGGACACTATTCAACAATAATCCTTTCTCACACAGGAATTGGCACCTTCACTGGTTTGCAATTCTGCATGTTGAATCGTTTCAAAACTGTTTCAATATACTTCATCTGATTCAACTAGATCTTTCTAGCGTCTCGATCTCTCTTAATCTCCATTCCATAAATGAATTTAGCTGCATCGAGATCCTTCATGTTGAACTTGGAGGATACCTGCTTCTTCACCTCCTTTATTGTGTCCATGTTGTTTCAAATCAGCGACATGTCATCGACATACAAAGATACATATATGAAATGACCACCTTCTTCCTTGGAATATATGTAGTGATCAACTTTGCTTCTCACAAATCCAAAACTAAGGATGTATGTGTCAAACTTCTGGTACCACATCCTTGGCGATTGAATTCGACCATAAAGGGATATTTTGAGTTTGCACGCCAACTCTTTCTTTCCCTTTACTACAAATCCTTCAGGTTGTTTCATGTAGATTTCTTCTTCCAGGTCCCCATGTAGGAACTTTGTCTTCAAATYCATATGTTCTATCTCTGGATCAAATGTTGCAACCAGAGACATTAGTAATATAATGGAATTTAGTTTTGCAACAGGGGAAAAAATATCACCGAAGTTGACTCCCTCAACTTGGGAATAACCTTTCGCTACCAGACATGATTTGAAATTCTCGACTWGTCCTGTGGAATTCATCTTCTTCTTAAACACCCACTTGCTATCGACATGCTTTATTCCACTGGGTAACTTGACTAAATCCCATGTCTCATTCTTGTACAAGGATTCCATCTTTTTGACCATGGGATCCTTCCATAGTTTACCCTCTATTGAGTCGACTGCCTCACCAACCGACTTGGGCTCATCGTTAATGGAAGTTAACACAAATACGGAATGGAAGTCGGGTGAACTATACCTTTCAACTAGTTTTCTTTCTCTTTCAGACCTCCTTATCACCGGAGTCAATTGTTCCACCTCTTCCTCAGATTCAATCAACTCATCTGAATCATCTTCTTAATTCCTCGGTTTAAATCACAYCGTATCAATATTATTCTCGGTCTAAATAGCTTCCTCGGGCTCAGACTTACCCCCAACTTCTCTAAAGACCACATATCGACTGTACATTATTCTCCTTGATGCAGGATCCCAGAGCTTATATCCTTTCATCCCTTCTTTATATCCGATGAAAATACATCCGACTTCTTTCTTGTTCAACTTGCTCCTGTTTTCCTTGGGAACATGCACAAATGCATCACAACCAAATAATTTGAGATGTGCCACCGAAGGCTTCTTACCAGACGATACCTCAGTTGAACTATACCTTTCAACTAGTTTTCTTTCTCTTTCAGACCTCCTTATCACCGGAGTCAATTGTTCCACCTCTTCCTCAGATTCAATCAACTCATCTGAATCATCTTCTTAATTCCTCGGTTTAAATCACACCGTATCAATATTATTCTCGGTCTAAATAGCTTCCTCGGGCTCAGACTTACCCCCAACTTCTCTAAAGACCACATATCGACTGTACATTATTCTCCTTGATGCAGGATCCCAGAGCTTATATCCTTTCATCCCTTCTTTATATCCGATGAAAATACATCCGACTTCCTTCTTGTTCAGCTTGCTCCTGTTTTCCTTGGGAACATGCACAAATGCATCACAACCAAATAATTTGAGATGTGCCACCGAAGGCTTCTTACCAGACGATACCTCATTTGGATTTGTGTCAACTAGCACTAAAAAAGGAGACATATTCACCAGATATCTTGCAGTCTCAACTGCCTCCACCCAGAATTCTTGTGCGAGCCCAACACCACTGAGCATGCTCCTTGCCTTATCCATCAAAGTTTTTTTCATTCTCTCGGAAACTCCATTTTGTTGTGGGGTATATGGCGTGGTATTTTGGTGTGCTATGCCACACTACTTACAGAATTGATCAAATTCCTTTCAATAGAATTCACCACCATTGTCATTTCTCATCACGTTAATCCTCTTCTCTGTCTAGTTTTCCACAAAAGATTTAAACTCCTTAAATCTCTCGAAAACCTTTGATTTATTCCTCGGGAAATATATCCATGTCTTCCTAAAAAAATAATCTATGAAGGAGACATAATACATGGATCCACCAAGTGAAGGCACTGTAACCGAGCCAAACATATCACTATGCACCAATTGTAGAATCACATTTTCCCTTGTCGCTCCAGATGGAAACCTCACCCGAATTTGTTTCCCATATATGCAATGTTCACAAAAGTTGACTTCTAAACCACATTCAGGAAAACCTTTGACCATACCTTTTCTTTGCATAACTCAAAGTCCTTTTTCTCCAATGTGTCCCATCCTCTCGTGCCATATCTTGGTCGGTTCGATTTCATCATGTATTTTCGAGTCGATTTGAACCGAATTAGCTCAAGTTGAGTCGAGTTGTGTCAACATCAAATCGAGTCAAGTCGCAGTCGAATCGATTTTAGGAGCAATGATGTTGTTGCATCTAGTCGAGTCGACATTCCCTAACATCTTGTACAGGGTACCAATCTGAACTCCCTTCATTAAGACCATCACACCTCTGACAATATTGCACGAATCCTTCTGAAACAGAGTATGAACACCTGCATCACTAATCTTGCTGACAGATATCAGGTTTCTTTCCAAACCCGAAAGGTGTAGCACACCTAGAAGGGTTCTTTTCCTCCCATCTTGCAGTCTCAAACAGACTCTTCCCCGTCCAAAAATTATGGTTTTCGAGTCGTCCCCCAAGAACACATCACCCCCATTATATCTTTCATATTCACAGAACCATTCTTTATGTGGTGTCATATGATAGGATGCTTCTGATTCGATCAACCAAACATCTTGATGCGACTGTGTACTGGTTGACGCCAGGTACACATCACCTCCCTTGTCTGAGGTCATCTTTCTCTCAGTTGACTGCTTCTCGTCGGATCTAGCACTAACTTGTGTTTCCTTCAACTTACATTCCTTTTTATAATTCCCATCTTTACCGCATTTCCAACATATTTGCGTCGACTAAACCAGGGATTTAGATATACCCTTTGATTTAAACTTTCTACCAGAGAATCTTCCTTTATCTCTTTCTACCAATCGACCTCTCACTACCAGAGCATCTTTGGTCGATCCTTCCATGTTCTTCCTTATCATTTCTTCCGACAGCATAGAATCAACCACATCCTCTAACGCTAATTGATCTTAATATCCACAAACGATAATTGGATTAACACGGTATTAAAGGCATTTAAATGCTCAGTCACCAAACTACCATCACTCATCCTCAGAAGATACAGTTTCTTTCTTAGAAACATCTTATTTACCAGATATTTCGACTAGTATAAGCTTCCTATCTTGTCCCACATTTTCTTGGCCGGATTTTCACCTGAGACATCCAGCAACACCAAATCTGCTAGACAAATATGAATCGTACTTCTTGATCTTCTTTCGAGTTTCTCCCATTCTTTCGTCGACATGCATGTCGGCTAGTACCTGGACAACCCGTTTTCCATTGTTCTCAATCTACAAGAAGATCTTCCATTTTAAGCTTCCAAAGCTCAAAATTATGGCCATTGAATTTTTCTATCTCTATTGGAACTGCTTTCCATTCTTTAACATGATCTTTAACACAATTTATGACTTATGACTCTTACTGTACCTAGGGTTTAGTTCTCATATTCAAGATTTGCAAATCAAGATCTGATATACTCACCAAAGTATAACATCATTCTGATAACTCACTTGTCAGGGCAAACCTAATATTTAATACCACATGTCAGGAAATGAAAGACACTTTCACACTAATCCTAGCAGAAGAGAATAAGAATTTAATCAAGAACGCAAATGACACAAGCAATCACACAGTGCACTGAGATTTTACCTTGAAAACCCTTAACGGGAAAACCAACATTCCTTTGAGCATTTTTCTCTCTTGTTGTCTTATTCAATCAGAATAAAAGGTTATATGTATAACCTTGGCCCACAAACAATATTACCAACTTAACGAGAACTTTGTCGAGTTCTCATTTTTTCAAGGGTCACATTTTTTACCTTGTTTTTAAAAATGGTGCTACCGATAGCACCCCCTCCCTTTTTAGGTGGTATTTTGATATTTTAAATTTTTTGATCCATAATATTTCCACAATTTTTTTTAATGCTTATTTTTCATCTATTTTCAAATTTTTTTTTTATTTTTTTTTTTCAACAGTGTTTTTAGTCATTTTTCCATACTTCTTTCAATCTTAAAAATAATTTTTATCATTTA
>JASDQU010013912.1:50568-63749 GCA_032191745.1 Picea mariana | reverse complement strand
TTCAATATGAATGGAGGAGCTTCCATATGGTCGGAGGACCTCAAGGAAGTTAAGGGATTGAAAGAAATCAAGCTGACATGGAAGCAATTTGAGAAGTATTTTAGGAAGGCATATTTATCAGAGAAATACTATGATGGCACGATTAAAGAGTTCCATGAACATGAGTTGGGGAAACTTACCATGGATGTTTATGCCAAGAGGTTCTTGGATTTGTTGAGGTATGTTCCTTACCTCAAGGATGAGAAAGCGAGAATAGCACATTTCTTCAGTGGATTACCACAATCCTATCAGTAGGATTGAGTTTGATGAGACTAATAATATGGATGATACCATTAGAAAGGCTAAGTGTTGTTATGACCAATCCAAGCATAGGAAGGATCCTTTTAAGGATTGGAAGAGAAAGGATAAACCAGTATTCCAAAGGAAGGGATTTAAACCATCCCCACATAAGAATCCCAAGAAAGGTGTTTAGTTAGTTCATCCGAGCAGAAGTATGCACCAACGAAACTTTCCATCTCATAGTGGAAATAGACTAGCAAAATAGGTAAGAGAGAAAGTAAAGGAGAAAAATAAAGGACCTCTACAGTGTTAGGGTTGTGGAGAGGCACATCTATTGAGAGATTTCCCTCATGTGCAACATGACAACAAAAAATTTTACCATGTTCAAGAGGCTAATACAGTTAACGATGTGTCTAGGAGTTTGTCGAGGATATATGCAATTGTTGAGAATCGACAAGCAGACCACCAAGATTGTGTGGTGGAGCTAGAAGGTATAATTTCCAAACAACTCATTTCTATTTTGATTGACCTTGGTTCTTACCTTAGTTATGTTTCACCTCAATTCATTGAAGCATGTGCCCTACAAAGAAAGAAGCATGCAAAATCATGGTTGTTTTAGTTATCCACAGGGACTAAGGGGAAAGTAGCAGAGGTGATAAAGGCATGTCCATTTGAAATGAGTGGATTGCACACGCAAGTAGCCTTAAATGTCCTACCCTTAGGATCATATGATGTGATGATATGCATGGATTGGTTATTTTTCCATAAGGCAAGATTGAATTGCTACAATAAGACCTTAGAGTGTGAAGATGAATAAGGCAATACGAGGGTGTTGCAAGGCATTTAAAATCTAGTCTCAGTAAGCCAGATATCAACCCTGCAACTCAAGAATTTTAGTCGAAAAGGGTGTCCCTTGTATGCAATACAAGTTTTCAATGCAACAGATAGTAAGGAGCTGAAGATTAAGGATCTCCTAGTATTGTGGGAATTTAAAGATCTATTCCCCGAGGAGGTACCTGGACTTCCTCCTAAGTGAGATCTTGATTTCTCAATAGATCTCGTACCCGGAGCAGTACCAACATCAAAATTACCCTATATAATGAGTACATCGAAGTTGGTAGACTCAAAAGTGCAATTGAAGGAGATGTTGGATAAAGGGTATATCAAGTCAAGTGTATCCATGTGGAGAGCACCCACACTTTTTGTGAAAAAGAACGATGGTACCTTGCAGTCGTGTATTGATTACCGACAGTTAAACAAGATGACCTTCAAGAACAAGTATCCATTGCCCAGAATTGATGATCTTTTTTATCAACTCAGAGGAGTTAGATTCTTCTCTAAAATTGAATAGAGATTTGAATATCACCAAGTCGGGACTAAGGATGAAGACACCCACAAGACAACTTTTAGAACAAGATATGGACATTATGAGTTTTTGGTGGTGCCATTTGGGATTATCAACACACCATCCACCTTCATGTGTTTAATAAATAATGTTCTCATCAAATATTTGGATAAGTTTGTTCCTGTATTTGTTGATGATATCTTGGCATATTACAAGACCAAGGAAGAGCACTAAGAACATCTCAATTTGGTGTTATAAGTGATGAGAGATCATCAATTGTATTTCAAATATGGAAAGTGTGACTTCTTCGAGAAACAAATTCATTATTTGGGCCACACAATCTCAACAAAGGGAGTGGCAGTAGATCTCAGGAAGATCAAGGAAATCATGGATCGGTCAGCCCCTCAGTATGTAATGGAGGTAAGATCATTTATGGGATTATCTGGGTATTACAGAATATTTATTAATGGATTTTCCAAGATCGGTCATCCCATTACTTCATTGAAAATAAAAATGAATAAGTTTGTATAGTCAACAAAGTTTGAATCCATCTTTTAGCAGTTGAAGCATCTCTTGACCAATGCCCATGCTTTGAAGATTACAAACCCTTGGAAGGATTTCTTGGTTTGCATGAATTCTTTCAAGGAAGGAATCAGTGGAGTTCTTATACAATAAGGATAGGTGATTTGTTATGAATCAAGGAATTTGAATGATCATGAGTAGCATTATGTCACCCATGATTTGGAACTTGCAGCGATTGTGCACGCATTGAAGATGTGGTGGCATTATTTATTGGTCATTGTGGTCTGAAGTATTTGTTCGATTAGCCATGGTTGAACGCTAGACAAGACATGTGGATGGAGTTAATTAGAAAGTTTGATTTTGAGATCAAGCACATAAAAGGGAAGGAAAATAGAGTGGCAGATGCATTGAGTCGAAGTGCACAAATAGTGCACTTAGCAGCAGCAAGTGTGGGTGAGTCTGACATCAAGCAGAGAATCAGAACTCTCTTTCAAGAGGGTAAGTTTTTCAATTTGGTAAAAGAAGGTTTGCAACAAGAGACAAACATGTAAAAGTATGAGGAATATTGGCTTACAACAGATGAACTATTGTTGTACAATAACACGTTGTGTGTACCTGATTCAGCAAAGTTGAAACAACTCATTATGGATGAGTCTCATCAGAGGCCTTACGTTGGTCATCTTGGTTATCAGAAGATGATAACAATAGTGCGATAGTTGTATTATTGGACAAGAATGAAGAAAGACATTGCAAAGTATATTGCAAAGTGTTTGGAGTATCAAGAGTTCAAACTTGAACACAAGCACCCTACAAGACTATTGCAACCATTGCAATTCCCAGAATGGATGTGGGAGATAATCTCCATGCATTTTATCATAGGATTTCCAAAGACAGTTAAGAAACATGATGTAATCATGGTAGTAGTGGATAAGCTAAGCAAGGAAACTCACTTTATTCCAATAAAATCTACTTTTAAGGCTACAGATGTTGTTGATGTTTTTATGAAAGAGATTTTCAAATTGCATGGTTTTCCCAATACTATCATTTCAGATAGAGATTTGAAATTCACATCGAATTTTTGGAGAGGTTTGTTTGCGGGTTTAGGAACGAAATTAGCATTCATCATGGCCTACCATCCTCAAACAAATGGTCAAACCGAAAGGGTAAACAGAGTGTTGGAAGACATGTTAAGGATGCATGTCATGAATCATCCCAAATAGTGGAAAGAATATATACCCCTGGCATAGTTTTACTACAACAATGGTTATCAAGAATCATTAAATATGATCCCCTTCGAGGCTTTGTATGGCATAAAATGTAGAGTTCCAATTAGTTGGGATAGTCCAATGGATAGGATCACACTTGAACCATACATGTTAAAAGAAATGGAGCAGACAGTGATCAGAATAAGGCATAATTTAAAAGCAACCCAAGATAGACAGAAGAGATATGCAGATAGCAAAGAACCCATAAGGAATTTAAGGTGGGAGATCATGTGTATCTCAAGGTAAAAACTAAGAGGAGCTCCCTAAGAATGGGAACTTGTGCCAAGTTAGCACCTTATTATTGTGGACCATTTGAATTCCTGGAAAGAGTGGGACCAGTGGCATATCAACTTGCCCATCCACCTACTGTTAGAGCTCACAATATGCTCCATGTATCTTTATTAAAGAAGTATATTCATGATTCTTATCATGTTGTTGATTGGACTGTGATACAGGTTGAACAAGAAGGATAATTATAGCTCAAGCCTCAATGCATCCCAGACAAGAAAGAGACATTGCTCTGAACCTAGGTCATCATGTAGGTCAAAGTGCAGTGAAACCACTTTGGGGGAAATGAGGCCACTTTGGAACTAGAATATTCCATGAGAATGGCATACCCATTTTTTTTCCTGTATAAATCTGTGTATATGGTGTTAAAAACACCGAGGACGGTGTTTTCTTAAGGGGGAGGGAAATGTAACACCTTGTTTTCCCCCATGACTATAATTATGTTAAGACTCCATGTATTATTACTAATGAGGCATTTAATTGTGTTTTTGATTAATGAAAAACACTAGACAACTAATTGAGAAGGAAGCCTTGCAATATTGTTCACGATACCACGAGTGGGATTGGTGAGGTGGAAATGGGAAGTTTTAATGAATAAATTAGGAAGCTCGCCAACAATTCAACCTGCATCTGCATAACTTAAATGCATAACCTTTCCAACATATCTTGATTTTCTTAACCCCACGGAACCTGTTAATGGTGTTCATATTGGGTAGTTGAGCAATTATAACTGCCATTTGAATTGGTACTTGGAAGAGTGAAGGATCGACTACAACTTCAGTCAAAAGTACGTAGGGATTTTCCCCTTTTATTCAGAGCCTAACACTGAGGGATTACTTCTGACTGGATTCATCGGGGATCCTAAGGATGAAGAGAATGTTCCAACAAGGAAGAAGGAATAAGGAGGAAGAGGGAAAAAATAGAAGACAACATCAACATGCAAATGCAAAGAAGACAGCGTGCAAATGCACAAAGATTGGACACACACCTAGATACCCAATTCACACACACAAAGATGAGTTGTAGACTCACAAACAAATGGTAATACGCTTGAGCAGAATGGGGTCACCTATAGAGATATGAGAAACAGAAGATTGGGAAGTTTCCCTAAGGAAAATAGGAAACTTTCCCAAGATTTGAATGGTCACCCTGCAACAGAGAAGACCTGTATCCATACTAGAGCATTAGAGGGTCACGACTTAGTGCTTACTAGAAAGAAACCAACACTGGTGAGGGGAGTTCGTTGAGGGAATGTGTAGCAGATAAGGGACTCCCTTATGAAGAGGAAATCATTTGATAAGGTTCCTAATAAACTCGTGGAGGTCTTGAGATTAGTGGGAAGAGGGAAACTTTTGTTGTTGTCAATGGAGTGAAAGAGAGCAACCTTCTTGAACCATTGCTTGACTTGGAAATCAACTGATAAAGTCCCTCGGTGGTATCATGGCCTAGCTTGGGGGTGGAATGTTGTAGAAAGAAATATCGCAATATAGCCTATAGTTGAGTGGAAATGCATTTCCGCTCAGTCATTTGGTTGGTTGGAAGACATTATTGAACATATAAATGTTCTTCCTTGTAATGTTTCTTGAATGTTTAATAATGGTCACTTACTGTATTATGTTCATTTTAATGGGTTAAATGTGATGGATGAATGTCAAATTATGATTTATATGGAGAAATATAATATCCCTTATTGTTAAATGAAGTAACTATGATAATTGTATGAGGAAGGCCAGTATAGGTTGACAATCTAGTGTTTATCCCTTCCTTTTGAAATGAAAAGTTTGTAGATATAAAATATTCATTTAGGTGTAGGATGGTGTGTTTCTTACTTGCTAGAAAGTGATTTAAAGGCTTGAAGGAGTTGAGTTAAACCCTTGTAGGAAGCAGTCTCGAAAGACTATTGGACTACTAAGTCCTCAAACAACCCATATCCTTCTTGAAAATCCTTACTTAAATCTAGAGGAATGATAGTCGTCAATTCGACGGAAGGAGCAGATCTTGACCATTCGTCAGGAATCCAGGCTTCAGGATAAATCCTATCAGAAGGTGAAACCCTCGGGAAAACCAAAATCATGAATTCATAGTGAATTCCCAATGGGAAAGTCTCGATAGGATGTGATTCGTTGATCTATCGGAGGATGGGCCAATGAGATTTGGGTCGTAGATGCCTTGAGTGCTATGATAATAATTATATCGAGAAGTTGGAGGTCGAGAAAGGCTAAGAAAGTAATCCATGTAGATATCGGTGGCCACCCACCTATTCCACTAGCTCAAAGACCAATTTCCATTTTGGTAGTTTTTTTCCTAGTTTTCGGGTCCTAAACGTCTGGGGCCATTTTGAGGCATTGTTATCGCGCAATTTGTACTTTCCCAAAATCCCAAGGCAAGTTGATACAAAATTGGTGTAAATGGGAATAACCTATCATTGTCACCTTAATAGGAGATCCCTTTCTATTTAGGAGTATGTCAAGACTACCCCGGGGGAGACGTCCCCGATGACCTGGGGGTTTGAGAAGGCTAAGGCAAGTAATCACAAGGAAATCCCTCCCCTCTCACAAATCACTCAAATCAAAGGGTTCTTTATGTCTTACAGAAATGAAGCAAATAAATAATATTGTGTACCTTCCCAGAACAAGACAACAAGGGGAAAAAGGGGCACTTTCCAAGTACCAAATGATGTTAGTGCTTCAATAAGACAATGAATCTTCAAAAATAAGCTAGCTAATATGAATTTGCAGCAATGTAACAGTTTGTAACAGCAATTAATATTTTATAACAGCCACAAGAATCATGCCTTCAAAGTGCTTGAAAATAACAAGTAATGGCTTTAACCTGTTGAATGATAAAAGCTTGTTACAAGCAAGTTTGGCAATGTCTAGCTAGCAAAATAGGTCACTTTTGCAAAGAATTTGATGCAGTTAGATGGCTGTGGAAATCTTTTGCAAGAACAGCAAATTCTAATGGTCAAAAGTGCAAGAAAACACCATACAAAGTTGGCACTTACCTAGTAGATTGACTAGCAATGATCACAATTGAGTTTTGAATGAGTTAAGTGAAAGTTATGTAGGAAAATGTATCCAATCAATGTATGTTTGTATGGCTGTAGCAATGTTTTGCAACAGCAGCAAGTTACCTAAGGAGTTAGTCTACTTTAGGGTTAGAAAATGTTAGTAAAATCTTCAAGGATAAAGGTTTGAGTGTTTGTTTGATCAATCAACACTTGTAGGTGGTAGACTAGTGTCTTTCTAGGGTAATGGAGTCAATAATGGCAGCAACAAATCTTAGAGGAAAAATAGAAATGATAATGTTATTTCAAAGGGATGGAGAGGATAAGAAAGGTGTTGGTATCCCAAAGCCTCAAAAATCCAACTCCTAGAGATAATTGCTACAAAGTAAAAAAGGTTAGACCCTAGCGATTTCTCTTTTCCTTGAACAAATTGTAATAAAATATGCAATGGGCAAGGAAGTAGGGTTACTAGAGTGCTACAATGGTAGAGATCTAGAATCTACTTCAAGATGGGTGTCTTTCAAGAAATTTTAGCACATGGCAGACTATAGAGAAAAAGATAGTAACACATGTCTTTCTCCTAGGGCTTCAAGCAAGCAATTTCATAATCTTAGACATGAAACAAGTAAATTAACCATAAGCATTCATTCATAACAAAGAAATGCAGATTTTCCACTTACTTCACCAAGAATAATCAAGCATAAACCCAAGTTGAAAATTTTCCATAATACACCAAGAAATGCCTCCTCCAAGAAGTGTGCACCACTAGATTTCAGCCAATAACCCTTCAAGAGGACCGAATTTCAAACCACCACTTATGTGATGAGTGAATGATGAAAAAATATGAGAGTTTTATCTCTTATTTATACAATATCAATGAATTTTAATTATTTTTAGTCTTAAAAGGCCAAGATGGCCAAATTACATCAAAAATCCAGTTTTTACATAAATTCAATAATTAAAACCCTAATTTCACTTTTAGAGATGATGTCATTCCCTTCTAGGGTGACGTTAGACCCACATCATGGAACGCTAGGCCTCAAATGAAAAACTCTTGGCCTCCAGAGGCCTCAAATGTTTCCACACATGCCAACTAGCACCAAACTATCCTCATAAATGTCAAACCCTAACTGGATGATGTCAAGGGTCAACATAATTACGTCAGGGGCCTTCAAGAGCCAATGTCATGATGGAAGGGAAATACCCCTCTGGGTCTAGGACTGCGAGAGTGTCTCGGGGAAAATGTCCTTTCTTCCTAGTGCCATCCTCTGGCATCTCTCTGCCACTGGTCGGGGTCACAACATCCATCTGTTGGGCTTTCATCCCCATGGAGGTCCGCGCTAATCATCTCCCCATATGTACCTATCCATCGGGCATCGTCCTGCAGCAACAACAAGTATGCCCTCCATGAGTTCATAAGTCATAGGGACCATATCAATGTCAATCACATCCAATAATAAAATTACCCAAACATGTGCATCAAACCCCCCTTTACCTAGACAAATGCTCAAAGACGTTATGCAGTTTAACAAGTCAAGTTGGGAGAGGATCTCAAGATGTCCTATTGGGCTAATCCTCCTCAATTTTGGGGTGTTTCCTAGGTGAATACCAATCTAGGTCATGTAAGTGTTTGAAATGGTGCAGGGGGGAATATTGGGGCAAAGGGTGCAGTGATAACATGGAAATGTAAATCTTGCATGTGGGTGCCTCCGTAGAGGGTGAGTTGCACCTTGTCATGGAAATCATTGTTTCGTATCCCATTCAATTTTTTTTATTCTTTGTCTTATTTCTTTTTCTTTTCAAGAAAATAGTTGGGGGACACTGTCATGGCGTGGTGACCAGTGGTGATAGTGTTACGTGAAAGAACTTCACGAAAATGAGAAAGTTGGATTATGATGAGACCCCCTTTCTCTTGGCTATTCCACCAAGAGCCACTACCCTGGTTTGGTGACCAGATAGATGGTAGTGGCATACTGCTACATGCCCATGGACCTAATAGGCCAGCTCATGATGAGACCTCCCATCCACCAACTAGACCTTGAGTTTTATTTCATCTTACAGGTCCCTTGTTCTTATCGAGAATCCTTTTATTGCTTTCTCAGGAATCCTTGGGTGAAGCATCTCAAAGGTTTTGTTTTGGATTTTAAATCTTGCCATCTGCTTTTACCATCTAGGCCTTTAGCCCCTTCTTCCCACAAGGCAAGGTACAACCCTTCCTAGTGTGGAAAACCCGATACCCGAACCAAGGTAGGGGAATATGGGAGGGATACTGGTGAAAAATCGTAAGTATGGAAAGAATGGACGATGACCTTTCATAGACCCACCCAGTGGCAACTCATCCTAAAGGGAACCAGCTTACTAGGGAATTTTGTCACCCCCCCCCCAAGTATGAACAAGTTAAAGAGCATAATTTCCAAGAAAATGTTATGAAATAAAGGAGATTTCAGTGCAACATATTCAAATGCTTCGAAAATCAGAGTGACACATACCATGATACCCAGACTCATTACCTCGTGGACCAAGACCCACTGTTACTTTAGGAATAGGCTGGTGGGATGGATGTTGTTGATGGTGATGGATGGGATGCATTGAAGAAAATATGGGCCCTCCAGGACCAAGCTCAATTCATCTAGATCTCGGTACTCCATGTCTAGGACATGTGGGCCTCGAGACATAGTCTCCTTAGTTATCCCTAGGATAGGGGATAACAGGCCCTAAACAACGTTTTTTTGCCCCGCAGCAGTTATATTATAGGATTTATCCAAAGTGTGATGACAACATTTGTATTCCTCAGATATTTCTTTCTAACGAGCTATTGTGCACCTAAAACAGAGATCGTATGCAAAAGTTACGACCCCAAGAAGTTGATGTACCAACTTACCACATCGGGGCCCACATGACTTTTGGTGCTTCATCTCCTAGGGTTAGGTTTTTGGATGTTTAGGGTTTTCGTATTTATGATTTATGTTAATAAGGCCTTTAGAGCCTCATTTTAACCATCTTCTTACGAATGAGCATAGTCGACACATCTCTTCTCAGAGATGAGCTACCATCATTCTAGCTATCTTGTGTGTTTTTTGCATTTTACAATATTTTGTATTTCAGAAAGTTATTAATAGAATTTGAGCTTTACTATATTATTTTGTTCCTTTCCATATCTCTATGAAATTACTTGGTATATCTATGTTATATCTCTTCCTTCATATTGGTCCTAAAATAATCCGGATAAGTGGTATTAGAGCAGTCTGCTCCTTGTCGTCCTCACTGCATGTCCCCAACAAGGTTAGGGTATAGAGAGTTGGGTCTCGAGCTTGTATCTCTTGAGAAAACCTGCTCTCACACACCCAAGCAACCTTCCATGGCGGAAGAAATTAGGGACGACAGGACAGGATATCCTTTCAATCTATTGCTCAAGGAATCCCTCGCTCAATAGAGGAACAAGATGATAGATAATTTCACCCAGATCCTTCGATGGTTGTCGGCAACAACAAAGGCACCTTCAACTAGCAATCACTTCAAAGGTGTGACACCCTTCAAGGTACAAGTTAACTTTGATATTCATTTATTTGAAGGCTAGATAGATGTCAACACTTTGGAAAAATGGTTAAATCTTCTAGAGGGTTATTTATTTGTCCATAATTTTTCCAACAGTGAAAAGATCATCTTCACGCTCCTTAAGGCCCTTCCCCGTGTCAGATATTCTTGGGAGACTTACTATGAGCAACATGTCAAGTATGACTCTATAATGGGCCAGGACCCACTTGGGAGGGTTTTTTTTATGCCCTCAAGGAACAATATTACCTTGTTGGAAATTATGATGACCAGTACACGAGATGGACCACCCTGCACCAAGAGAGGGGCCAATTGGTGTCGAAGTTAAAAAATAATTTCCATACCTTACACGCCAAGTTGGGTATCAAGGACTCTGAGTGCAATCTGGTCACCGTGGGGCTCTGCACCGGTACATACAAACCGAAATGGGGTTTTTAGACATCTCGTCATTAGGAGTTGCTTATCGATATGATGTCAAAATCGAGTATAAATTCAAACAATAGAACAAGCAAGAGTTCAGGTCTGCAAATATGCACTAGCCAAAGTATGGTAAGGGTGGCCCTAACTCCCATGGAAAGGAACATAGAAAGGATGGCCAACCCCAAGATAACCATCCCAAGTCACCAACCAAGAAGGGTAATGGGAAGTCGAAGAAGGACACTGGAAAAAGGTGTGGCTTCCACAAAATCTGTTGGCACAATACTGATGAATGTCGCTCCAAACAATCATTGTTGGCTAAGATGAAATCCCCATGGTTATATGTTCACTCATATTTTGCTTCAGAGCCAAAAAAGGGAAGACGGATCATCAATGTAGAACCTAGTGTCACCGTCGCTACCACAAAAGTCCATCCAAAGGAATCAGAGGATCCTAAAGAAGGGGAGCATATTTTCCACTCACAGATGTGGGTGAAGGGAACCCCACTCCATTTCATTGTTGACAGTGGTAGCCAGAAGAACTTGATCTCATCAGAGGTTGTCAATAGGTTGAACTTGAAAATGATACAGCATCCTTAACCATACACCATCGGTTGGCTCAACTAGAGACGAGACATCTACATCAGCTAACAATATTTCCTGCACTACGACATCAAACCCTTCAAAGACGAGGTATTGTGTGATGTTTCCCCACTTTAAGTTTGTGATGTTTTTCTAGGACAACCATATATGTGGAAGCATCATGTTTTTTATGAATCTAGGCCTCGTAGTGTCATTATTACTTTGGGATATCAACTCTACAGGGTACCGAAGGTAGTCCCAAATACTGCGGTCTCCTTGAACTCTACAAAGAAGTGCAGAAAGGCGGTTTCTCAAACCGAGATATTTTTCCTTTGTATGATTCGATCAGAAGGTTAATGGAAGGTCACTACAACCGCCAAAACCTCTCCACAGGGTCTCTATACCTAGAAGCAAAAGGTGGACAGAATAGTTGAAGAGTACAAAGACATATTTTCCTCGCCTATTGGGGTGTATGTGCATTTTCAGGTAAAGCACTCAATTGATCTAACACCCAGTGCTCCTCTTCCTAACAGACATGTATACAAGCGTTATGTTATGGAGAATGAATAAATCAAACATTAGATCCAAGAGATAATTCTGAAGGGACACATCAGACCAAGCTCCTCACCTTGCGGGAGCCCAATTGTTCTAGTAAAAAATAAGGACGATACATGGCGACTTTGTATTGATTACAAATCCCTGAAAAAGATCACAATCAAAAGCTGGTACACAATTCCCCAAATTGATGATCTTCTCAATCAGCTCAAAGGAGCCAATTTTTTCAGTAAGATTGATCTAAAGTAAGGTTACCACCAGGTGTCGATTAAGCAGATTAATGTGTGGAAGCTAGCCTTCAAGGCCAAATAAGGCCTCTTTAAGTGGTTGTTCATGCCTTTCATCTTGACTAATTCCCCAACCACATTCATTTGGATGATGGATGATATATTACAGCCATTCACAAACTCCTTTATGGTTGTATATTTGGATGACATCCTCATCTTCAGTAAAACTTGGGAGGAACATTTGAAGAATATTCAGTAGGTATTGGGCACCCTACAATAGCACAAGTTATATGCCAATTTGGAGAAGTGTTCCTTCAGCATGTATAAAATCCAAAATTTTGGATACATCGTGCATGAGTAGGGTGTACATGTGGATCCAGCCAAGATCTAGGTCATCTGCGATTGTTCGGCCCCGAAAACAATGATCGGGCTCTACAACTTCTTGGGCCTTGCTAACTTCTACCAACGGTTTGTGTTGGGGTTCTCTCATATCACTTGGGCCCTAAGCTAGGTGACCAAGGGTTGTGAGAAGGGAAAGTTTGTGTGGTCGGCACCCGAACAGAAAGCATTCAAGAATCTGAAATCCCACCTCTTCTCAGCACCAATCGTCATTATGCCAAACCTACAGTGACCATTTGAGATTGAGAAAAATGCTTCAGATTATGCTATCAGTGCAGTCCTCACTCAGCATGGGAATCTGGTAGCCTATCATAGTGAAACTCTATCTGATGTTGTAAGAAGATACCCAACCTATGACAAAGAGATGTAATCCATCGTGTAGGCATGTCAACATTGGAAGCCTTACATTATGGGGAAGGAAACGATCATCCACATTGATCACATACCTCTGCAATTCATGCAGACACAAAGAAAGATACAAAATGACTGCCATTAGAAGTGATCCATGTACGTGCATCAATTCCACTTGTGATCCGGATTATTTTCGGCACGAAATGAGAGCGGAGATATAATAAATAAATTCATAGAGATATCGCGGATATTCAATAATATAACATAAATGTATCAAATATGTATCCATAAACACAGATATACAGTAATACATGATTTCTATTAATGAAATAAATGTACAGAGATTGTAAAAATACAGAGTGAAAGACTCGCTAGAATGGTGGCAGGTTATCT
>JASDQU010013912.1:3283-27314 GCA_032191745.1 Picea mariana | reverse complement strand
TGATTGAGGCATAATCAGATACTTATCTTTTAACAGTGGTAGATTCCACCAACCAGGTGCAGGCCTTCCATGAACCTCCCATCCTTAGACCACACTGCTCATCAGCTCAGCAATGGGTCACCCCCGAGCTAGGACTAAGCTCCATCCCAAGGCAAGGAAATCTAGGCTAGGCTGAGGTTACAGGGAAAACAGCACATGAAATTTGAAAGGATTCTTCCCAAGATGCCATCTTACGCCCACTACCACCAGACTCTCATTCCCTACATGCATGTTCTGCCTGGGAGTATACACATTCACAAGCACAATCCATCGGTGCTAACCTCCCTCTCTGGGTCTCGGCAATAGGCCGGATCAGGAAGTCTCAGAGCCTGAAGCTGGTGCTGGACACTCTCTGGAAGAAACCTCTTCCAACAACATCCACCTCCCTCACTTGGAGAGAGATCACACACAGGCTTAATTACAACTCACACTGGCCATCAAACCACGTGCAGTCCAGCTCTCCGTGGTCACCATAGCCAACTGGAAATACAAGCATGGCCTCTCAAATAGGCTCAACAATGGCTTGAGGCCTCACAGTGATGGTTCATAGGAATGTGTGATGAGTAATTCCCGCAGGGGACGACACAGACTCCACGAATCAGAATGAAGGGTGAGACTGGCTCTTCAAAAACAACACAAGCCTCTTGGCTCATAGAATAGAGGTGTACCGAGATTTACAGAGCCAAACAAAGGCTCTCCAACAGGTTCAACAACAGCGGAATGATTCAGTGATGCAGGACCATCTCCCACAGCAAGCGAGCCAGCGTGGAAAGCAAGAGACAGCTGGACAAGCCAGCCAACATTTTTGAATATTTCCCTTGAAGTTGATGCACCAAACTTTAAATGAAATAATTTAATGAGGCGCACTTGTATATTGTAAATGGACCTTGAGCGGATTTCTCTCGTCCTTAGTAAGTAGACGGCATTTAAGATAATTAATGTAAAGTAGATAGAATATTTAATTCTAGATTTGATAGCTTTAGAGCACAAGAGGGAAACGGGATATAGACACCCTCATTGTGCATTTGTATCATCATCCAGGAAGAGCAAGCAGAGAGCTGAGGAAGAACACCCATGTACAGACATTTGAATTAATAGAAAGCTTTGATTTAATTTCATGGTTTTGTGTTGGTCTCTGTGTATCGATGTTGAATGATATGCTTATGAATGTTTATTTCCTGTTATACGCTTGCTTATGTGTCATGTATAGGATTTCATGTTTGAATTGAAGTCTAGAAGGAAAGGAAATTAGTTTCAATTGTTTCTCTATCTTGAGTCAGAGGATTCCTGCAAGGAGTGCAGTTGAAGTGTCCGCAAGAAGTGCGTTGACGGAGGCTCAGATAGTTTAACCTTTGTTTTTATTTCCAGAAGTGAAATTGAGCACAGGAGCCATGCAAGGAGTGCGCAGGATAAGTTAAGACTCAGAGTTGTGATTCTGAGCAGAGGAATTGAAGACTGCTACTGCAAGGAGTGCGCAGAGTCGAAAGACTTCAACACTTAGACATGGTTGAAGGTTGTCGCAAGGAGTGCGTGCAAGAGTTTCCTGAAGGACTTGAAGATCATGGGAAAGATCAGGAGGGATAGGCCTTCAAATTCATTGAAGGACAGTGCAGAGGAATTGTGCCTTGAAGGTTGGCAAGAAGCATTGCAAGTAATGCGCAGGTGGACAAGTCTTCGGGGAGGAGTACTTGGTTCATTTCGCAGAATTCATCGGGAAAGATAGACGATTGGTATTCTCTGAGGAGAATTCAAGACATTCTGTGGGTCATCAGATCTTGGAGAGGTGCAGGGGAGATACAACGACATATTCTCTATAGGTGGAAGCTCAGTCCAGATAGAGCCATTGATCCAAGCCAGTTAGGGCTGTTGGATTATTCACGAAATCGCCTATCGGGATTTCGTGAGAAAAGAGTCGAAGATTTGGCAACGGGAATCGCGATATTTCGATACGCGATATCTCAACGGCTATGTAAATAGTGTGTGGGCCATAGCGGAGTCGGCGAGTGGAGGACAGGTGGCATGATCTATCGGAGTTTCGCAGCGAGAAACACCAAAACATTGAATCAGGATTCGCGAAGTCGCGAACCCCGAATCCCTGATAGAGGTGACAGGATGTTGAAAGGTCAACTCGCACGCATGTCGGATAATTGTCATATCGGGACTCAGGAGTCGGAGAATCGAGTTTCTTAACACTGCAAGTGCCAAACTCATGATAGGAGAAGTCCCAATAGAAAAAGGAAGGGTCAACATTGACTCGTATCGGGTCTCGAGGATCCGAGGGTGCAAAGTTCGATCATTGACCTCGTGAAGTCACGAAGTCTGATCCTCCGAGTACAAAGAGGGGATCTCATGGATATTTTATGTGGGTGAAGATTTCTCGATAGGAAAATAGAAGGACTGATTAGTGTTCTTCGGGCCAAGGGAAGAGGAGATCCTGTGAGCGTACGTGCCTGCGGGTGCGGCTGCCTCAAAGTGGTATCAGAGCTCAGAAAGGTTCTTTTCTTTCTTTAGCAGAGAAAAAAAAATTCACCATGCTGCCGAGAAGAGAAAGGAAATCACATGATCCAGAGGATAGGGAAATGCCGAGGAGAAAAGGCAGGCAAATAACAGATCCAGTTATGGAGAGACAAATGCGTGATCTTCGAGCTAGACTTGAAGATATGGAGACAGCGCAAAGACACACAGCCAGTGCAGGGGATCTTAGTGATTTCGAAGACGAGATTGAGGCTGAACGTGAGGAGGAAGTTGTAGCTGAAGATGCATCAAACGAGCGTTTGATCAAATCTATTGCCAAGATGGGTGCAAGAGAAAAAATGGACATTCCAGTTTACGAGGGAAACTTGGATGCAGAGGAGCTTCTAGACTGGATTAGAGCTCTAGACACCTACTTTGACTATGAAGAAGTCGAAGAGGACAAGAAAGTCAGGCATGCTGTCACAAGACTGAAGGGACATGCAGCATTGTGGTGGGATGAGCTACAAGCTGACAGACGCTGCAAGGGCAAGCAAAAGATTAAGAGCTGGGATAGGATGATCGCAAAGATGAAAGTGAAATTCATCCCGAGAGATTATCAAATTTCTCTGTTCAGGAGAATGCAGAACTTGAGACAAAAGCTGATGACAGTGAAAGAATACATTGAGAAATTCTACATGCTGAACATCAGGGCAAGTCATCGAGAGAGCGATGATGAAAAAGTTTCCAGATATCTGAATGGTCTGAGATATGACATTCAGGATGAATTAATCATGCTAACCATCTGAATGGTGGAAGATGCTTACCAATTGGCTCTGAAAGCTGAGGAGAAGCTGAGCCGAAAACAGAGTCAAAGGGGCCGAGGCAGAAGCCAACCCAGAGGCAAATCAGTTGCCCAAGATAAATATCAGAAGCCCAGGGAAGACTGGAAGAAACCTCAGACTTGCACACAGATAGGTGGAAGTTCATAGCATGGATAATGTGTTGAACAGAGAGGACAGCATAATGAGAAGAAAGAGGATTATGCTGATGGAAACACTTTTCCTCGTACTAGAGGTAGAGGAAGAGGAAGAGGTGGAGTCATTACATGTTTCACATGTGGAAAGAATGGGCACAAGTCTTATGAGTGTCCAGAAAAAAAGAAGGAGACTGGGGAAGCTCACATCACCGAAGCACAGAGGCGGGATGTTGAGGCAGAAGACACTAAAGGCGGAAGATCGCTAATGATGCGAAAATCTCTTTTGACACCTGAGAAGGAGGTGGAGAGTTCAGTCCAAAAGACCAGGATTTTTAGGACTACTTGCAAGACCAAGGACAGGGTATGCAAGGTCATTGTAGATAGTGGAAGCACTGATAATCTCCTTTCAACCGAGATGGTAGAGAAGTTGGAGCTAGAGACGATTGATCATCCAAGCCCATACAGAATTTCCTGGTTGCAGAAAGGACATCAGGTAACTGTCACTAAACAATGTTTAGTTGAATTCAAGATAGGGGGATATAATGATAAGATCTTGTGTGATGTTATTCCCATGGATGTTTGTCACCTATTGCTGGGTAGACCATGGAAATACGACAGAAATGTGATTCATGATGGGAGAATAAACACATACACCCTGGAGAAGAATGGGAGGACACACATGTTGCTTCTGATCAAGGATAAGGAGGTGAAGCCGGGGGTAAGCAACACTGTAATTCTCATGAGTGGTAAGGAACTTCTTACAGAGGTGAAGAAGAAGGAAGATCCACAATTCTTTGTGGTCAGGAAGCCGAGGATTGTTCTGACTAGCACAAGAGTGGATGATTTGCCAGAAGAAATTCAGGGACTGCTGGAAGAGTTCGCTGATATAGTCGTGGACGAACTACCTCGTTCGTTGCCACCGATAAAAAGTGTGAGTCATCATATTGACCTCATACCAGGAGCCAGTTTGCCAAACAAAGCCGCATACAGATTGACGCCGCGAGAGAATGAAGAAGTTAAGAGACAAGTCCAGGATTTGATGGACAAAGGTTTGGTCAGAGAGAGCTTGAGTCCATGTGTTGTTCCGACAGTACTCAGTCCGAAGAAAGATGGAGGCTAGAGGATGTGTACTGACTCAAAGGCGATCAACAAAATAACCATCAGGTACAGATTTCCATTGTCGAGGATGGATGATCTGATGGATTTCTTGAGCGGAGAAAAGTATTTTTCAAAGATCGATTTGAAAAGCGGATATCACCATATTCGCATGAGAGAAGGTGATGAGTGGAAGACAGCCTTCAAAACAAACAAGGGATTGTATGAATGGCTTGTTATGTCATTTGGCTTAACAAATGTGTCGAGTACCTTTATGAGTCTGATGAATGAAGTCCTGAAAGAGTCTATTGGAAAATTTGTCATCGTGTATTTGGATGACATACTGATTTTCAGTAAATCAGTGGCAGAACACTTGAAGCATTTGGCTACAGTGATGCAAAAGCTACAGCAGGAGAAGCTATTGATAAACATGAAGAAGTCCTCATTCATGAAGACAGAACTCATTTATATTGGATTTGTTATATCTGCAAATGAGTTGAGGATGGATCCAGATAAGGTGGACGTAATAAAAAATTGGTCATCACCGAAAAATATCTTTGAGGTGAGGANGTTCATTAGGAATTTCAGTGGAATTAGCGCAGCAATGCTGGACACAGTGAAGAAAAGACATAAATCTTTTCACTGGACAGTAGAGGCCGAAAAGAGTTTCAACTTGTTGAAACAGAAGATTACGGAACAACCGGTTCTAGTGTTGCCGGATTTCCGAAAGACATTTCAGGTGAAATGCGATGCAAGTGGGTTTTCCATAGGAGCGGTCTTAAGTCAGGATGACAGGCCGATTGCATCCTTCAGCAAGAAGCTGAATGAGGCGAAGGTCAAATACTCCACATACGACAAGGAATTTTATGCTATCATTCAGGCACTGAAGAAGTGGAGGCATTACTTGATCCCGAAAGAGTTTGTTCTATACAGTGACAATCGGGCACTGCAATTTGTCACTCAACAGGAGAAGTTGAATCAGAGACATGTAAAATGGGTTGAGTATATGCAGAATTTCACATTTGTGACTAAGCATATTTCTGGTACTGCTAACAAAGTGGTTGATGCTTTGAGCAGGAAATGTTTGTTGTTGCAGGAGTTCCAAGTCAAGACGTTAGGTTTTGATGATCTCAAGGACATGTACACAAATGATCAGGATTTCAAAGAGGCGTATGAAGCATCTAAGAATCCAGTTCTCATAGATAGGAGCCAGTGGGTCGCATATATGATCCTGGAAGGATTACTCTTCAAGGGTAATCAGCTGTGTATTCTGAATTGCTCCATGAGGGAGAATCTGTTGAAAGAGAAACACAGTGGAGGATTAGCCGGACATTTCGGTCATGATAAGACATTCGCGAAGTTGAGCAAGTCATACTTTTGTCCAGGGATGCGATCAGAGGTCAAGATATTTGTGGATAGATGCAGGATATGCCAGCATTCGAAGGGAAGGAAGCAGAATGCGGGATTCTATCAACCATTGCCCATACCAGAAAGGTCGTGGGACGCGATCAGCATGGATTTCATACTGGGATTGCCAAGGACACAAAAGGGTTTCGACTCAATCTTTGTGGTGGTCGATATATTTTCCAAAATGGCACATTTTATCCCATGTCAAAAAACCAGTGGCGCGACTCATATCGCGAACTTGTTTTTCAAAGAAGTCATTCGACTTCATGGCCTACCAAAAAGTATAGTTTCGGATCGAGACACGAAGTTCATAGGGCATTTTTGGAGGACCTTATGGAAGAAGCTGGGAACTAATTTGATGTTTAGTTCAGCGTATCATCCTCAGACGGATGGACAGACGAAAGTAGTCAATCGAAGTCTGGGAGACTTACTGAGAAGCTTGGTGATAGAGCACCACAGCAGCTGGGACAACATATTGCCACAGGCAGAGTTTACGTATAACAACTCAGTGAACAGGAGCATAGGCAAAAGTCCATTTCAGATTGTATATGGCACGCAGCCGAGAGGAGTTTCTGAGCTGAGGGATTCAAAACAGACTGCAACTAGGAGCGCTAGTGCAGAAGAATTCGCAGAGGTGATGAAAGAACTTCACGGCAAGGTGAAGGAGCGATTGCAGAGTTCAAGTCACGAATATAAGCGCAGACCCAATCAGCAGAAGATACAACTTCAGTTTGAAGTTGGTGATCTATTTCTGGCACATTTGAGAAAGGAAAGGTTCCCGAGAGGAACATATAATAAGCTAAAGATGAAGAAAATCAGACCATGCAAGGTCTTAAGAAAATTTGGGACAAATGCTTACGAGATTGAATTACTGGATGAAATCAGAATATCTCTGATATTCAATGTCTCAGATTTGTACCCATAGAGAGCTGACGAAACAGAGACTGGCCAGTGATCCAGTGGATGAAGCAGATGCGAGTTGCAGAGAAGCCAAAAATGGAGTGCATACTGGACAAGAGAGTAGGCAAAAGGACCAAAATAAAAGAATACTTTGAGTATCTGGTCAAGTGGAAGAACCATCCAGTAGAAGATGCCAGCTGGGAGAGAGAAATAGAGATACAGAAGCATGGACAGATCGTGCAGGAGCTCATGGACAGGAGCCCATGAAATTTTTCAAGCGAGGGAGTATGATGCAGGAGCATCTCCCACAGCAAGCGCGCTAGCGCAGAAAGCAAGAGACAGCTGGACAAGCTAGCCAACATTTTTGAATATTTCCCTTAAAGTTGATGCGCCAAACTTTAAATGAAATAATTTAATGAGGTGCACTTGTATATTGTAAATGGACCTTGAGCGGATTTCTCTCGTCCTTAGTAAGTAGACGGCATTTAAGATAATTAATGTAAAGTAGATAGAATATTTAATTCTATATTTGATAGCTTTAGAGCGCAAGAGGGAAACGAGATATAGACACCCTCATTGTGCATTTGTATCATCATCCAAGAAGAGCAAGCAGAGAGCTGAGGAAGAACACCCATGTACAGACATTTGAATTAATAGAAAGCTTTGATTCAATTTCATGGTTTTGTGTTGTTCTCTGTGTATCGATGCTAAATGATATGCTCATGAATGTTTATTTCATGTTATACGCTTGCTTATGTGTCGTGTATAGGATTTCATGTTTGAATTGAAGTATGGAAGGAAAGGAAATTAGTTTCAATTGTTTCTCTATCTTGAGTCAGAGGATTCCTGCAAGGAGTGCAGTTGAAGTGTCCACAAGAAGTGCGTTGACGGAGGCTCAGATAGTTTAACCTTTGTTTTTATTTCCAGAAGTGAAATTGAGCACAGGAGCCATGCAAGGAGTGCGCAGGCTAATTTAAGACTCAGAGTTGTGATTCTGAGCAGAGGAATTGAAGACTGCTGCTGCNNNNTGAAGATCATGGGAAAGCTCAGGAGGGATAGGCCTTCAAATTCATTGAAGGATAGTGCAGAGGAATTGTGCCTTGAAGGTTGGCAAGAAGCATTGCAAGTAGTGCACAGGTGGACAAGTCTTTGGGGAGGAGCACTTGGTTCATTTCACAGAATTCATCGGGAAAGATAGACGGTCGGTATTCTCCGAGGAGAATTCATGACATTCCGTGGGTCGTCAGATCTTGGAGAGGTGCAGGGGAGATATGGTGATGTATTCTCTATAGGTGGAATCTCAGGCCAGATAGAGCCATTGATCCAAGCCAGTTAGGGTCGTTGGATTATTCGCGAAATCGCCTATCGGGATTTCGTGAGAAAAGAGTCGAAGATTTGGCAACGAGAATCGCGATATTCCGATACATGATATCCCGACGGCTACGTAAATAGTGTGTGGGCCACAGCGGAGTCGGCGAGTGGAGGACAGGTGGCACGANTTCGCAGTGAGAAGCGTCGAAACATTAAATCAGGATTCGCGAAGTCGCGAACCCCGAATCCCCGATAGAGGTGACAGGACGTTGAAAGGTCAACTCGCACGCATGTCAGATAATCGGCATATCGGGACTCGGGAGTCGGAGAATTGAGTTGCTTGACACTACGAGTGTCGAACTCGCAATAGGAGAAGTCCCGACAGGAAAAGGAAGGGTCAGCGTTGACTCGTATAGGGTCTTGGGGATCCGAGGGTGCAAAGTTCGATCATTGACCTCGCGAAGTTGCGAAGTCCGATCCTCCAAGTACAGAGAGGGGATCGCACAGAGATTTTTTGTGGGTGAATATTTCCCGATAGGGAAATAGAAGGACTGGTTAGTGTTCTTCGGGCCAAGGGAAGAGGAGATCCTGTGAGCGGACGTGCATGTGGGTGCGGCTATGTCATTTAGGGTCACGGCTTCGGAACATAGCCTCCACGCATAGGTTCGATCAGTCGGATAGAGGATGTGCATGGACTATCAAAGACAACAGGGAATTCCTGACTCTCAGGAACGCACGAGGTATTCTTGCAGAGGTTGGGTTGGTCGTACTGTTCAGCGCTCCCTACCCGCTCAGGTAGTCAGGTGGAATGGAGGAGAGAGAGAGAGAGAGAGAGAGAGAGAGAGAGAGAGAGAGAGCGACCTCTCATGGCTCATCTTGGTTGTTTTATTTGCATGCACCAGGGTAGACACTTGTCACCCTTGGAACTGCATGCGTTCCATCAGCATGCATCCCCTTTGCATGCTTTCCCTTGCCAAGAACTTAGGATAAAAGTGAAAACATAAAATGCACATGTTCTTTTGGAATAATATTAAATATTATTATTCCCAGGCTTAAGCCCCTTAGGCCAAACGCTTAGCCCTTTTTTCCAACCTTCCAGCCCCTAATTCCTTGCCCACTCTATGGATGCTTAGTCCCCCTTCACTCATTCATCATGGTCGGTCTGCACCTGGCGGTGTTTACAATTTTATTAAATGTTTTTGCATATCTATACAAGTACAAAATCAGGCCCTTGGCCTCCAACCCTTCGGCTCTCTAGCCTAACAATCACATAAGCCCACCGGATTATACAAACTTGGCTCACCAGCCTATAAAACATAATTACAATTCCTTTCATAACATGGTTTACAATGGGGCTCGGCCTTGGGAACACTACAGCAATGATATGCATTGAGATTGATCTTGAGAAAGGGATTCTGGAAGAAGTGGTTATCACCCTAGATAATCGGCAACATGTGCATCAATTGGAATAGGAACAGTTATCCTTAAAATGTAATATCTACCATGAATACGAGCACTTTGCGAGAAATTCCAAGAAAGAAGACATGATGATCCAAATTTAGGAGCGGAACAAACTTATTAATGGACTGAATACAATAAACATGGAGATATGAATAATAACACAAATATCCAGTGAACAATATCTTCTATTGAATAATAAAATAGGCTGAAACTGTAAAATTGAAACACATACTCGAATGGTGGTAGCTATGTCTGAGAAGAGATGTGGCTGGTACACACATCCGTCTCAGTAGAATGAATTACAATGAGGCTCTAGAGTCCTTTTTTATATTACTCATGAATTCCAAAACTTTAGACATCCAAAAACCTAACCCTAGGAGGTGAAATGTCAAAATTCATGTGGGCCCCTATGGATAAGTTGGTACCTCAACTTCCTGGGGTTGTAACTTTTGCATATGACCTTCATTTTAGGTGAGTGATATCTCGTTGGAAAGGTATTTTAGAGAACTACACATTTCGTCGTCAAACTCTACCTTTGTCTACAGTTTGACTGTGGCAAGCCAAAATAACATTGTTTAGGCCTCCAAAACGGTCCTGGAAGTACAACAAGATGTGCTGACATGAAAACATACAAAATAAGTCAATTGGATTAGGTGAGAGGCCACCAATATCCACCTGGAAGATGTGTAGAGCTTCAGACATCCCCGGAAGTGTGGAACCCACAATTAAAAATAAGTACAGAAGAACGTGTTGAACTAAAAATGGACAAGAGGAGTCAGTTGGAATAGATGGGTGGCCACCAATATCCAACTGGATCAATCCTCCTCCCTTAGGAATAAATGGCCTCCATTTCATTGAGTTCCCCCATCAGGTGAGGAAACTTCTATTGGATTTGGCCTCGGGTGAGCCAGTTTCCGTCATGTAGGAATTTTCATGCCTTGACAACCCTATAAAGTTGGATCCTCTGCTGGCGAGTTCCCTTGACCTATGTGTCCACTATCTGATCAATGGATGCTTGTTCCATGTAGTCAGGGTTGATCTGTGTGGGTTTCAGTTGTTCTGTGATCTCTAAGGTGTCCAATAATGGTGGAAAATATGGTCAAAGGAGGTCCACATTGAACAATGGGTGCAGGCCAAGGCAGGGTGGAGTGTTGAGCTCAAAATGATTGCTACCCATGGCCTTGGTGATAGTGTAAGGCCCATATCGAAGTGGTTAGAGCTTTTGATGGGGCCTTATGAGATGCTCCTTCTGAAAATGCAACCATACTTTGTTGCCAATCTGAAATTGGTGTGGTACCTTGTGTTGATCATGGTGTTGCTTGTACTTAGCATTGAATCTCTGCAAAATCTATTGAACCTGTTGGCGAATGTGTTGAATTCGCTTAATGAATCCGGTGGCTTTGTCAATCGTAGAATGATCATGGGAAGAGTTTGTCTGGGTGGTGGCAAGAGGAAGTGCAACATCAATGGGTCCCAAGGGTTCAAATCCCAGCCCCACATGAAATGGGCTATGGTCGGTGGAGCTATGGAGAGACATGTTGTAACTATGTTGAACATAGGGGAGACTCTCGTCCCATGTACATGGATGCTTAGAGTTGTACATACACAGGATGTGCACAATCATCTGATTGACGGCCTTTGTTTGGTCATCTATTTGGGGGTGGAAAGAAGTGGATTTTGTGAGCTTGATGTCCAAAAGTGACCAGAGACTCGACCAAAATGTGTTGAGGAACCTGTTGTCCCAGTTGGAGATGATGTGGTATCCCAAAGTGGACCCACACTCATTCGAAGAAGAGCTTGGCAGTATCTTCCGCTGTGATATTCTTCTTGCAGGCTTTGAGGATGGCCATCTTCGAAAACTGATCAATGACCACAAATATAAATTCATTTCCTTTCCTAGTGGACGGAAGGACAAACATGTAATCCATTGAGATGGATTCCCAAGGCTTATCGAGAGTAGGAAGAGGGGTTTATAATCCTTTCTTCTTGATGGATGGCTTGGCAATGGCACATGCATTGCAAGATCTGATATACTTGATGACGTCATGTCGAAGTTTTAGCCAATAAAAATGTTTCTGAAGAACAACCATAGTTTTCTCCATGCCAAAATGTCCTACCATCCGACTGTAGTGGGCCTCCCAAATAAGCTTTGCACGCTCGCTTGTAGGAACACAGAGATGAACCAGGTGTCATAATAGTCCTTCCTGAATGTGAAAATCAGTGACATTCGTGACTGTAACCAAGATTTGATAGGTGGTGGCAAAGACCGGATCTTGTTGATAAAGTTGGGGCCACTCATATGCTTCATGTCCACAAGAATGGATCACAGTGGTGAGTGCATCCACAGGAGGTCGACTAAGGCAGTCAGTGACATGATTTGAGATACTTGTCTTATACTTGATGTTGAGATGGATCTGTTGCAAGTAGGTGGACCACATCTAATGGCAGTCGTTCTGCAATTTCCTCTATCTATACGAACTGCAGAGGCTTGTGATCAATGTGGATGATCATCTCCTTTCCCATAATGTAATGTTTCCACTGACGATAGGCTTGTACAATGGAATATATTTCCTTGTCATAGGTGGGGTATTTTCGGACAGTATCTAAGAGTGTCTCACTATGTTATGCCACTGGATGATCGTGTTGAGTGATAATTGTTCCCACAGCATAGTTAGATACATCAGTCTCAATCTTGAATGGTTGTTGTAGATCGGGCAAGGAGAGTATTGGATCTGAGCACAAGCAATGCTTCAAGTCATCAAATTCTCATTGTTGTTCCTTCCCCCACACGAACTTGGCCCTGCCACCACCCTTGGTCACCTAGCTGAGAGCCCATGCAATATGAGAGAATCCCAACATGAACCATCGATAGAAGTTGGCTATTCCCAAGAAGCTTCGAATCTTGGTCAGTGTGGTCGAGGTTGGCCAGTCATGGATGAATTGGATCTTAGTTGGATCAACATGCACCCCATGCTCATCAACAATGTAGCCCAAGTATTGGGCCATGTTCATGCCAAAATATCATTTTTTCAGGTTGGCATATAGCTTTTGTTGTCGTAGAGTGCTCAAAACCTGTTGAATATGTCGCACGTGCTTCTCCCACGTTATGTTGAAGATGAGGATGTCATCCAAATATACCACCACAAAGGAGTTGGTGAAGGGTATCAATACATCATCCATCAACCTCATGAAAGTGGTTGGTGCATTTGTTAAGCCAAAGGGCATGACCAACCATTTGAAGAGACCTTCTTTAGACTTGAAGGTTGTCTTCCATACATCAGTTGGTTCGATGGGAACTTGGTGGTAGCCATACTTTAGGTCAATTTTGTTGAAGAACTTCGCCTCATTGATTTGTTCAAGAAGGTCATCAATCCTGGGAATGGGGTACCGGTTCCTGACTGTGATTTTTTTTAAGGATCTGTAATCAATGCAGATTCGCCAAGTCTTCTCCTTCTTCTACAGCAGTACAATCGGGCTTCTGCAAGGGGAGGAGTTGGTTCTGATGTGCCCCTTTTGAAGAAGCTCTTGGATCTGACCCTTGATTTCATCATTTTCCATCAGCGAGTGATGATAGACTAGTTCATTAGGTAGATGTGTGTCGAGGGTTAGATCAATTGGATGCTTGACTTAGCAGTGTGTCGGTACCCCTGTAGGTGACGAGAAGATGTCTATATATTATTCCACGATCTTGTCCACTTTCTTCTACTAAAATGAGAGGCTCTATGTAGAGTCCACAGATGTGGTGACAACCTTCTTCTTACTATGAGAACGGATCACAAAGAAGACGAACTTCACGGTCTGTGAAATGACCTTACTGCATTGCTTAGCAGAAATTAAAGAAATATCAGTAGATGGCGCTACCTCTGGTATCCTGTACAATTGTCTACCCAAAGTAATAATAAGACTACGGGGTCTAGAATCATACACAACATGATGCTTCCACAAATATGGTTGTCCTAAAAGAACATCACAAACTTCAAGGGGAGAAATATCACACAGTACCTCATCTTTGAAAGGCTTGATGTCATAGGGAAAATTATATTGTTGGATGACACGGAGATCTCTTCCTTGGGGAAGCCAGCCAATGGTGTAGAGATGCAGGTGTGGTGTCGTTGGCAGGTCCAGCCACTTGACGACCTCTGCTTAAATCAGATTCTTCTGACTACCGCTATTGACAATTAAATAAAGTGGATCCCCCTTTACCCACATATGTG
The DNA here is from genome assembly GCA_032191745.1 of Picea mariana. Classification (NCBI taxonomy): domain Eukaryota; kingdom Viridiplantae; phylum Streptophyta; class Pinopsida; order Pinales; family Pinaceae; genus Picea; species Picea mariana. The sequence continues at coordinate 13,457 of JASDQU010013912.1, read as the reverse complement.
AGTGAAAGAGGAGTTCCCCTTCCTCTGGTTATTCTTGTTTGCTTGGTCGGACTTTGGTGGTAGTGACAGTGGCACTGGGTTCAACATCGATAATTCTTTTCCCTCCTTCATGATTTGATTTAGAATCAAAATCGAACTCTGACTCGAAAGAATTCAGTTCGTCCATGAGTGATTTCTTGGAGCGGCATTCTTTTGTGTTGTGCCAAGGGATTTTATGGCACTCACGCCATTTTCTCGTGTCCTTCTTTGTCTTCACAATTCCCTTCTTGTGTTGTGGCTTGGACTAGTTGTCCTGAAGGTGGACATATCAAATTGGTCCCTTGCTATGTGGGTTGGGGCCTCCTTTTCCCTGCTTCGGCTATGAGGGGTTTGAAGATCCAAACTCTCGCCTTTTCTGCCTAACTTTATGCTCGATCTTGACAGTGTATCTATGAGTTGTGCCCCATGAGTTGATGTCCAAAAAATCCATTTATGTTTGAATGTATATGTGCAAACAACTACGGTATTTGAGCACCATATGATGCTTAGAGTATTTTATGCCCGATTTGGTGCGCAAGGTATGGAAAATATTGGTGAAATATGGTACCTTCTAGTCCCTTTCTTGACGTAGGGTGGCCCATCTGGTGTACTAGTCCTCGTAGCTTCCAACAAGGTATTATTGTTCTTTAATGGCATCTCGGAAGGAATCCCATGTAGGGGCCACCACAAAAATTTCATATTCCTCTACATCCCTTTCCTCAGAGTAAGTATTCCACCAGTCTTTAACATGGGGTACAGTCTTGAGGAGTGAAAAAGTGATCTTTTCCCTATCGAAAAAATTGTGGACCGAAAAATACACTTCGAGCATATTCAACCATTTATCTACAGCATCATCATCTATCATTCCTTCAAATAATGGAATATCAAAATTTACATGTACCTTGAAGGGGGTTGCATGGTCGTTTGATGAATATGTTTCTCCTGTGGGAAGTCGTCAAAGGATCTGTGTGAAGTTGTCCACCATTTTGTTCCTTTGTCACACGAGACTTCCTCAAGCAACATTTTAATAGGATCTCCTATTCCATCATATTTCCTTTTGTCCCCTATGGGTTGTTGTCGGGCTCAGCGCAGTCGATCTTCCAATGGCTTGATTGGTTCGAGTCCCAACTTATTGTACCTATATCTTGTTGGGGACATGCACGAAGAAAAATAAATGAAGAGCAGACAGCTCTGATACCACTGATCTGGATTTAGGAGCAGAACGAACTGATTAACATACTGAATACAATAAACATGGAGATATGAATAATAACACAAATATCCAGTGAACAATATCTTCTAGTGAATAATGAAATAGGCTGACACTGTAAAACTGCATAACTGAAACACTTGCTCGAATGGTGGTAGCTATCTCTCAGAAGATATGTGGTTGTTATGTGCATCTGTCTCAGCATAATGAATTGCAATGAGGTTCTAGAGGCCTTTTTGATATTAATCATGAATTCCAAAACCTTAGACATCCAAAAACCTAACCCCGGGAGACGAAACGTCAAAATTCATGTGGGCCCTTATGGGTAAGTTGGTACCTCAACTTCCCAAGTTCGTAACTTTTGCATACGACCTCCATTTTAGATGTGTGATAGCCCGTTGGAAAGGTCTTTCAGAGAGTTACATATTTTGCTGTCAAACTCTGAATCTGTTTATAGTTCGACTGTGGCGAGCCAAAAATGTTGATGATTGCAGCTATGTGAGACATTATCCGGCTTACAAACCTGTGATATGTGGATCATTGCAGCTATGTGAGACATTCTCCAACTTACAAACCTGATAGAAATACCCTGAGAAGGGTGTGTGGTTCCTATTTGAGACATAGCTGGAACGTAGAGATGACCTCCTCCATACAGAGAGTTGAGAAGAACTCCAAATGATTCTCCTGTGTAACATAGTGAGAAAGGTGATCTACAGAGTTGGACGTGCATGTGGTTGAGCATAAGGTGAACGTGTGAAATCCCAAAGTGTCGGGTCCATCATCATGAGAACATAAATGAAGATGATGTATTAGCCTCCTCTGAGCAGAAGATTTGATGAGAAACTCCAGATGACTCTCTTGTGTAATGCAGTGGGAAAGAAGATATGTTGAGTGGACGAGCACAGGTGAGCGTGATCGTAGTGGTCGAGCACTAGTGAAGAAGTGGTTATTTTGTGTAATGCAATGAGCTAGATATATGGACATCCCTATGGATGTGCCCCTAGTGGATGATCACTAGTGGGTGTATCATATCCCTTGCTATATTGTTCAAGAGTGAGACCTTCATGTAACCCTAATTGTAATGTAAAGGGTATAGGTCGGCCCCACCTTAATGTGACTGGTAATTAATATAAAATATAATTAATTTGGTTAATATTAATTATATTATAATCTAGTGAGGTTGGTCCTGTTGTGCCAATAGATACTTCTATTGACAGGTTCAGGTTATTGTAAGTAAACGTAAATTACCCATTGAGGAATCATATCTTTCACACAAGTTTGGAAATTTCAACAAGTACACCTTCTTGGGAAAAGTTCACACCTCTCTTAGGCGCTAGTCTTCTAGGGTTTAAGTACCCTCTTGTGTGCTAGGTATTATTGGTGGTGAAGGTATTTCTCTTGAAGAATATAGAAAAGGATTTGGCTGGGTTTTCTTCCCTTGTTGAGAAGGGTTTTCCAGGATACTTCTTGTGTTCTTGTGCATGGTGTTTCTTCTTGTGATCTTGGTTGCTACAACATTATTGTTTATGGTTAAGACAAATGAAAAAATGGAATGAACTACATGCTTAACCTATCTTATTGAAAAATCAACAAAAACAACACGGTTTAGGCCTCCAAAACATCCATGGAAGTACAACAATATGTGTTGACATGAAAACATACAAAATAATCTAGTTTGATTAGGTGAGAGGCCACCAATATCCACCTGGAAGATGTGTAGGGCTTCAAACAACTCCAGAAGTGTGGAACCCACAATTACAAAGAAGTATAGAAGAATGTGTTGAACTAAAAATGGACAAGAGGAGCTAGTTGGAATAGGTGGGTGGCCACCAATAGCCAACTAGATCACTCGACCCCAATTGCCATTGGGAAAGAGGATCAATGGAAAGAAGTTTCTCATAAATTCAGCTATGGTGGAAGTCGGGTTTCGTCCTCCTTCGTAGGACCTTCCAATTTTGGTTTGAAATCACCTTCTAAATCCATAGAAAACCCTAGAAAAATCTTGTCAAATTCTCACCAAAATAGTTTTTAATCCTTGTCCCAACTAACGGATTCTAAGGAGGAGGCCATTTTTTCCCCTAGTGGTGTCAAGGATGCCAGCGAGGAGTTATATTCAATCCAAGAGGTCCCTCGGATTCAATAAAAAAAGAGCTCAGCAAACTTGAAGCAATATAAAGATAAAAGAGTCTCCTTTGAAATTCCGAAGAAATAAGGGACCAATTTGCAAGACCCAAGGTCGGAAGACTTGGAATCCTTCAAAGATGCATAAATATATTTTTTAGATGCCAAATACAACTCATAAATGGAGAGCATGGGAGAAGAAGGGCATGACGACATAACTTATGAAGAAAACTTGTCATGAAGATCGGGGAGGAAGGTCGCGTGAACTGTTAGGGAAGAAAAAGCTTACAAATATATTATTCTAGTATCACAACAAACATTACCAAATATGATGGGTAGAGGTTCAAAAGACATCAAGAACCCGAGTGGAAATGCAGCAAATAAAGGGGGTTGTCACTCTAATCCATTGAAATAATGATCTTGATCTCCTGGAACTATAGAGGTTTAGGAAGTGCCCCTAAGACCTTGGATGTCAAGGGCCTAATTAAGAATGAAATCCTTACATACTCCTCATTCAAGAGACCAAGATGAAAGTTGAAGATGTAATAAAAATTGGAAAGAGTTTATGGAGCTCCAATGATTCCATTGTTGAAGATACAAGAGGAGCCTTTGGTGGGATCTACACTATATGGAATGAACATGAGGTAAGCATGGAATACCATCTCAAAACCCATCAATGGATTCTTACCAATTTCAAACACAGGTAGAGTAATTATCCCTTTGTAATCATGAATGGTTATATGTTTATTAGCGTTGCAGAGAAAACATAGTATTAGAGATCTCACATTAAGTTTGAGAAAATTGGAATACTTTGAAAACTGCATTATTGTTGGAGATATAAACATCATCTAGAATAATGCCAAGAAAAGAGGGAGAATCTTTGGAAGAGACCCCTTTGGAGATAATTTAGAAGATATTATCATGGACTTGGATCTATTGGACATCCCCCCTCAATGAGGAAAGTTCTCATGGACTAACATGCGTGTTGGGTCAGGGCACATTGCGGCAAGATTTTACCGTTTTTTAGTCCATAGTATCTTTCTCCATAAAAATGTTGCCACTATATATTATATTATCACATCCCTCATCTCATACCATAAACCCATATCTCTTCATCTCCAAGCTCTCCCAAACTATGGGCCTCTTCATTTCTGGTTCAACCCCTTGTGGCTTCAACATCAAGAAGTGGTGGACCTTGTAGAATCTACATGGGAAAACTAGATACTAGGTACATTGATGTTCATTTGGGAACAAAAACTTATGATGGTCAAGAAAGCTCTCAAATGGTGGGCTAAAACTTCCTTCATTTCTACAGCATATGAGAAAATATAAATAAAACGAAAACTTGAGGAGCTTCAAAATAATTTAGAAAACCACGAAATATCAATCCATCTGCAAAAAGAAGAGTCGAAATTGAAATGTCAATATCAAAATTCTCTAAGAAGGGAAGAAGAGTATTGGATTTTAAAATCCTGTAGCCTTTGGCTCAAGGCAAGGGACAAAAACACCAATTTTTTTCATAACCAAGTAAAATATAGGCAATCCATAAACAATGTGATGAAAATCACTTTGTAATACAGGACTATTGTGATAGAATTTGAAGACATCAAATCGACAACCTGGAACCACATTGTTGAATTATATATTCAAAGAGAGGAAGCGGACCAATCAAATATTAACACTATGTTCAACCACTTTCCTACAATGATTGCAAATGAGGAAAGTATGGATCTTTTTCGGCCTATATTTGAAGTAGAAATTTTTGCATCTATTTGGAATCTAAATCTAGACAAGGCCCCATGCCTAGATGGCTTATCTATCTCTTTATTCTGCTTCTTTTGGCACCATATCAAATCTGATCTAAAGAGGATGCTTTGGTATGCCCATCATTCCCTGATACTTGGAGGAAATACAAACTCCTCCTTCCTAGCTTTGATTCCCAAAGAAAGTAATCCCACCTCATTCTTTAGATTACAACCTATATCCTTGTGCAAATCCTCATACAAGATCCCCATTGAAATCATTCCCTCTCATCTAAAGAAAATTCTCCCCAAGATAATCTCCCATGACCAAGGAGGTTTTATGCATGATCGACAAATTGTGGATAATATAGTACTTGTCTAGGAAGTGATTCACTCAAGCATCCAGGCCAAAGTTAAAAGTATGGTTGTAGAAATAGACATGGCTAATTCATTTGATCATGTCAGACATGCTTTCCTTTTTCAGGTTATGGAGCGGTTTGGTTTCAACAACAACTTTATAAAATAGATAGTGGCATGCATTAGAAACCCTTGGATCACCCCTTTGGTGAAAGGAAGACCAACTGATTTCTTTCAAGCTAGCAGAGGAATTCATGAAGGATTCCCTCTCTCACCCTTACTATTAATCATTTTGGTTGAAGCACTTAGCAAAAATCTTGAACATGAGAGAGAGATTGGAAATCTGCGTGGTTTTCAAATTGCTCGAGTAGTTAAGAATATGAATCATTTGCAATTCGTTGATGACACTTTACTACTAGGCAATGCCTCTATAATCATTTCCTAGATATTTAAAGAACCTTGGACTCCTTCGTTGATGCATCTAGCGGAGACGTTAATAACAGGAAATGTCAAGTTTTTGGATGAACACCTTGCCTCGGGTTATGCACAAAATAACACATGTTTTCCAATTTTCCCTCGCTGAAAACGAGACTTCTTTCGGATATTTTGGGATTCCAATTTCCTTCAAATCATCCTTTACACAGGTTTCACAGGAAATCATTGAGAAAGTGATCAGGAAATTACTTCATTGGGGTACGTAATGGTTAAACCCAAGAGTGAGGATCATTCTAATTAAAGCAGTCCTCTCGTCCCTCCCCATCTATGAATGTTCAACACTCTTGGATCCTAAATGCATATAAAAACAAATCTCAAAGAAAATAAGGTCATTCTTATGGCAAGGAGGGAAATCAAATCACAATAAATTCCATCTCATCAATTGGAATCAAGTCACAAGTATCAAGATCCATGGAGGGTTGGGGATTATGGAAACAGAACTCATGAACATTGCAATGGGGGCTAAATTACTATGGACATTGATCACAGGAAAGCTCACTTCGTGGAAGCAAGTTGTCTAGAAGAAATATTTTACAAGAACTAGACTCGGGTGTATTGATTTTCAACCAAAAGTCGATACTACATTGCCCATATTCAAACTTCTCCTAGCATCCAAGACACTCATTTGTGAAAAAATAAACTGGATTCTAGGAAATGGGCAAAGAATAAAAACCCTTGGGATGACCAAATACTGGAAACAGATCACCAATCCCACCTCGAGCCTCTTTGGCCTCTTCGTGCTTGGTTGGAAGAAAAGGGCCTTCTAACCCTCTTTGATCTGTCTTTATGGAACATCAACGGCCTTTGGAACTGTTGGAATCCCATCTCCCCACCAAAACATCTCTTTTCTCTTTTTAACTTTTTCCTCTCTTCTTTGGATGGATGTGCTCCTCGTGGTCGAAAAATTAATGATGCTCAAGGATGGGGAAATTCTCTATATTCAGTCGGCAAGGGATAAAAATTGCTATTTGAGGCTTCCCATCATAAAATTCACTCCAGCATGTGGAAATAATTTTGGCACTCTGATGGCATGCCAAAAATAAAATTATTTTGTTGGATTTTAGCGCATAATAAAATTCTCACCTCCAAGAATCTGAAGGAATAAGTGGAACCTCGCACTGTGTTTTATGTCAAAACAATGAAGAAACTATAAAACGTCTATTTATAGTGTCTATTTGTGAAATAATTTTGGAGGAAATTTATGGGCCCTCTTATCCAAAGGTTATCTTGGCCACAATATTGTTATGAATCAATCAATGGGGATATGCCGCAACAATCATATCTTCAATGGTGAGGTCAAAATCCCAACACAAGTCATGATGAGAGAATGTGCCCTTTTTTCAGACTATATGAGGATACGTGTTCAATGAAAGTTCCAAAATTTGGAATCTCATGAAGAAAAATAGTTTAAATACCTCAAAGTGACAAGCAATCAATCTATTGTGACTAAATTCATAAGCGTTACTCCAAAATGGGCCTTAAGAATCTCATATGAATCCTTCAAGGTCTGGCTAGCTTACCAACAAGCCAACACTCTTTTCTTTTATGGTGCTTCGCGAAGTAACCCAGATGTAGCAGGTGCGGGGGGGATAATATGTAATCCCAGAGGACAAATAATAACCAATTATGCCTAGGGTCTAGGATTAATTACAAATAACTAGGCGAAGGCTTATGCTCTTTCTAAAGGCATCAGATTGGCTCAGTCAATGGGGATTATAAGGCTAACAATTTGTGGAGACTCCATGATGGTAAGATGGGTGATTTTCAAAAGGAATATCGTGGGAGGCAATGTCTATTCTGGCATGATTTCAAGGTCCCTCACTCTCCTAAAAAATTTTGATGATTACTCTTGATATCACATTAAAAGGGATGTAAAATTTGAAGCAAATAAAAGGGAAAAAGAAAGGTCTAGCCTAGGAAAAGGGGAAATCAATGTCAATGGAATAAAAATACTTCTTACCATACCTTAACACTTCATGAATTGGGTTTTCATTAGMATGAAAGGTCGATGGATTTTTGTCTTAAATGAGCCAGGATTCACRTAATTCAAAGGACAAAGAATTGATTTTAGMATTCACTCATGTGTGTGTGTTAGTTCTTCTGGGCATGRAAGAGATAGGTTTGTCAATTTTCGTTACTCATGTGGGAAAGCGTCATAGTAGGAGATCTGGAAAGAAATAGTTCGCAGACCCTCCTTCATTCAATTCCTATATTCTCCTCGATGATTTCTTAGACCCTGGGTTCCTTTATCTTCCTCTTGAGCATTATCATTTGCATTCTGGTTATCTTTTAAGAGTTAAAGGTATTATGTTCAGGTTTTTTTTCATTGGTATCGGGGACATTAATTTGTTTTTGTTGGGGTTTGGGGCCTTTAATACCCTTTATGTCAACTTTCCCTCCAAGGTTTTCTTTGTCTTTAGGAAATGGTTAGGTAATTCAGTCAATGATCAGTTTACCATCTTTTTCAGTGCACATATAAGTTTTGGGAATCCCTTTATCACCAAGTTTTTCTTCTCAGAGTCTATTGGTTTCTCACCTAGTCCTCATATGAACCCCTAGTAGTGGGATGGTATTAAGCTCCTCAAGGTTTCTGAAATTTGAACTTTCTCCCATGCCATTGGGGGTTCATTCATTAACCTAAGTATTTTTTTTTTCGTGCTACTGGTTTTTAAAATCGATCCCTTGATCCCTCGAGGTGCCTTCTTCAACCTCAAAATAGAGTACCCTTTAGGATCTAGGAAGGGTGACTTAATCAACCCTGGAATTCATTTGTGCAGAAGTTATAACAGTATTGAAATGGTCACAGCACTCAAGACTCAATCAAGTTTTCTTTCTAGCAAGTGGTGGCATTTTACCTGCCTCCATTGGGGCCTCAAATACTAGAATATTTCTTGGAGCATATCTAAAAATTCAGGTATTCATCGTCACCTCATTATGGACCCCTCTTAGAGTGACATCAAGTGCATTATGCGCAGACACAAAGAAATGGTTGAAGGTAAGAAGGTCAATTACAACCAGGTTTTAAGCAAGGTCAGTGGAATTGAACAAAATATAATTGCACTCCTTCAGCGTATTGAAACTTTAGAACTGGAAAGACAGAGAACTAGTGCTTTTGAGCAGACCATGGTGGTACTCCTTCAACGCATGGACACTCTAGAACAAGAATGTCAACAATTAAGAGCCATGGTGATGTCTCAACAATCCAATTCAGACCCAAACAATCATAATGCAATAGTACCCCATACATAAAATTTTGAAGAGGAACAAGGAGGACAAGAAGTGGAACCAATGGAAATTGAAGACAATGATCCTAGCCATGGTGAACTTCATGAGGCACCTGACAATGAATCAATCTTATAAATTATGTATTTCAAAAGTATTTTTGTGCTCCAGCAATATATTAAAGCATATGGAAGCTTTACTGGATGAATGTATAAGGACTTTAGTGTTTTTTATAGTAGGATAGTAGTCGACTCAAATATATTTGAGCCAAATTTTGCAAACATTATGATTGTTGTTTTTCCATGGCGCAACCTCCTTTATATATAAAATTATCTTCACTTTCATTAAAAAAAATACCACCTTTTGCGATCATGGCCTTAACAACATCATAATGTTGTCGACAAAAACTTTAAAATTAATCTATAACTCGAAAAGTGGCGCTAACAAAAGCACTATTTGTTTTTTTTTTGGTTAAAACTACAACTTCTTTGAAACCTTTGAATTAGGCAATTGGTACCATAACAACCAAAACCTTATAATCGGCCCCTGAATCAAAAGTGGTGCTCGCAATAGTGGCCCATTTTTTCTAGGGATAAAATTGCAAGTTTTTTGAAATTATGGGTTTGACAACCGGTATCCTTGGAACAAAAATCTTGAAACCTACTCTCGAATCAAAAAGAGACATTATCAGTAGCATAATCTTTTTTTTTCGAAATTAAAATTACAACATTTTAGAAACCATGGCCTGAAAGCCTGATATTGTTGCATACAAAATTGTAAAAGAAAAAGAAGAAGTAAAAAATAAAAATAAAAAAAAAATAAAAAAAATAAAAAACCCCAAATGGATATAAAAAATATATTAAAAAAAAAAAATCTTTTTAAACTCAGAAAAAAACCATTTAAATTTTTATTTTTTATTTTTTTATTAATATGGAAAAAAAAACATTAAAAGCAATTAAAAAAATCCAATACACATTTATTTTTAAATAAACATATATAAAATGACAAT
>JASDQU010013911.1:28859-51196 GCA_032191745.1 Picea mariana | reverse complement strand
AAGAAAGAGTAGCTCTCTAAGGTCTCGGAGTCATGGGAGTTTGAAGCTCCGAGAGGTTGAATTTTGTGATTCAAGCTCAGAAAGGATAGTGATTCCAATTATCGAAAGAGAATACCCCATCGTTTGGTAGACGAATGGTCGGAATCCTTTCAGAAATACCCCAGATCTGTCAAGACCGATGGATCTAGAGGAGGAGTGTAGGCATTAACACCTCGACCCTTTCAGCCTTCGCAAGTAGCGATGGTATCCAGGATCGTAGATCCAAGGATCTGTCGGAGCTCTATTGACTGTTGATCTTAACCTTTGCATAGGCAGGAGAGTGGAATCGACAACGTCCTGAAAGTCTCGAAGTATTCAGAACCGTCCATCGGCACAGGACGCGTGGCAGTTGGGTAGCATTTCGCTGACTCATGACTTGGAGTGGTCAAGGGTAGGACCGCACGAACTCACGATTCGTGAAATCACGATGTGATCGTGGTCATTGGATCCAAGCCATGGGAGAACTGTTGGATCAGAACCTCCGCGTGGTATCGCGTATCGGGGGTTCAAAGGTTGAAATAATTTCTTTTCAACTGCAGAAGTCGCGAAGTGCCGAGCATCGAGGGCTCGTGCGAACACGTGGCACATTTGTTAGGTGGGGACCACGTGGTTGATAGGTGGTGTAACAACAAGCGCCCAGAGAAAGGTGGAAGCGGGTGACAGGTGGTGGACACATGTCGCCTGGGAAAGAGTCAACCCATTGTTGACTTATCATGTCTCGGGGTTTCGAAGGATGAAGAAGTTGCACCTTGATCGCTAAGGTTGCGAGATGCCGAGAGCTGAGGTCTCGTGCGACGGGTGGCAATGAAACATCTTGTAAGCAGAGTACAACAAAGGAGACAAGTGGCATGTACGTGTCGCTTTGGCAGAGTCCACGTAACATTGACTTTTCGTGTCTCGGGGATTCTCAAAGGAGGAGAACGAGGGCTCAACACTCTAACTCGCGAAGTCGYGAGTTGCGAGTAGTGCTAGTGTTTATCCTAGCCTACAGTTATATGTAGCAAGCGTTAGTGAGGAGGGAGCCATACCTGTATCACATCTCGGGTATCGACGTTTGGAGAAAGAGGAGTCGAGAGCCTTGACTCTCCAACTCGYGAGTTGCGAAAGGTGCTTGTGCTAAGGCCAGGTTGTGGTCACTTGGAGGAGGATAAGGGAAGGGATGGTCTGCGCTAGGCCCCGTAGAAATTTAGGGATTCTGTGCCTAAAAAAAAATACAAAAAAAAAACTTTTAGTTGTCGTAGTGGGTGTGTGACAGTAATTGCTGTTCCAATTTCCACAGGAGTTGGTCAATGTCAAAGTTGAATGTCTCCTGATCTGATAGTTCCCATATTCTGCTTCAGATCAATGGTTTCCGTTACTTTAGGGCTTTGGCCTTCGGGTAATTTCATATTTTCTTTGCTCATTTTTGCTGGAGTGGTTAGTGCTGGAGTTGACTGTCTCCTGATCTGACAATCATGTGAGGATCCAGAGGATCTTTAGATCAATGGTTTACATTGACTTAGGCCTTCGACACTTTGGGTAGTTGCTGGTTTCCCCCTAAGAATAGACACTCGGAGTGATGTAACTTGCTAACATCACTGTTGACTTGGCACTAGGCGAGTGGTTGCCATGTGTCACCTAGGTTCGTGACTTACGTAACCTAAAGTGCCAACTGGACCTAGACACTTGTCACCATCTGATTGCACCACGTGTCCTTGCTGATGTGGTATGTTGACATGGAACTCCTGATGTGGCACATGTCCTCCTCCTAGATCTAACGATCATAGGTTCATCTAAATCCTTGATCCAATGAGTGTGATCAGTTCATTTCGACGTTCAATACTTTGGGTTATACGCTCCCATTTCCCAAATCTCCCGAAGTGAGATTCATTGACTAAATGATCCAGATTATTTTTGGAATGAAATGAAAGAAGAAATATTACAATGAAATACTCATGAAAATTGTCAGAAACAGAGAAATACAAGAATACTTGATTTCTATTAATGAAAGAATTGTAAAGAGACTGTAAAAATACAGAGTGCAAGACTCGCTAGAATGGTGACAGCTTTATCTTTGAGAAGAGATGTGACGGCTATGCTCATTCACAACAAGATTATTACAATGAGGCTCTGAAGGCATTTTTATGATAAACATGAATTCCAAAACCCTAGACATCCAAAAACCTATCCCTAGGATATGAAACGCCAAAAGTAATGTGGGCCCCGTTTGGGTAAGTTAGTACATTAACTTCCCGGGGTCGTAACTTTTGCATACGATCTCCGTTTTAGGCGCGTGATATGTTGTTGGAAAGGTATTTTAGAGAACTATACATTATGCCATCAAAATCTAATTTCATCTATAGTTTGACTGTGGCACGCCAAAATAACATTGTTTAGAGCCCCAAAATGGCCCTGGAAGTACAACAAGATGTATTGACATGAAAACATATAAAATAATCCAATTGGATTAGGTGGGAGGCCACCAAAATCCACCTGGAAGATGCATAGGGATTCAAACAACCCCAAAAATATAGAACCCACAATTACAAAGAAGTACAAAATAACGTGCTGAACTAAAAATTGACAAGAGGAGCCAGTTAGAATAGGGAGTCCTGGGAGATGAAAACTGTCTTTTGATACCATGATTTTCACAGAATTGAATGAAATCTTTAGAGGTGAATTCTCTTCCATTGTCTGATCTCAGACATTTAATTTTTAGATCTGTTTCATTTTCTACAAGGTCTTTGTATATTTTAAATTTCTCAAAGGATTTTGATTTTTCTTTTAGAAAGAATACCCAGGTCAATCTTGTGTAATCATCGACAATCAATATAAAATATTGTTCACCATAAGTACTTTTGGTTCTGGTTGGTACACATAGATTTGTGTGAATAAGATCTAATGGTTTTTTTGTGGAATGCTCTTTTTTTTTGAACCTAACTCTTGTTTTCTTTCCTATTTGACAATGTTTACAAATATAATCTGAAGGCTTAATCACTTTTGGCAGGTCCCTAACTTCCTTTTTCTCATTGGCTTTGATCAAGTTGTCAAAGATTAAATGTCCCAGCCTTCTATGCCATAGCCAACATTCATCTACTTGGATTAAACAACATTTTTCTTCTTCATCTATATTAAGGATGTACACTTTGCTAGATTTTCTTCGTGCAACTGCCACTAACTTTCCAGTGTCCTTTTTTTCGATCTCACATTTCTGAGAATCAAAAGTAAGTATGTGACCCTGATCACATATTTGAATTACACTTAGGATATTTGGTTTGATATTTTCTACCATAAGTACATCTTCTACTTTAGTTTTATTATTTCCTAAACTAACAGTGCCTTTTCCCAACATCTTGGATGACATGTTATCTCCAAAAGTTACTTTTCCTTTTCCTTTCTTATTTAACTTGAGAAATTTACTTTGATCTCCAGTCATGTGTTTGGAACATCCACTGTCTATATACCACTGACATCCTTGATTTCTTGCATATAAGGCTACATTGCACTCTGTTTGCTTTTTCTTCCATTCTTTTTTATTATGGGAAATATTTGTCTTTTTATCATATTTTGGCAGTCTACATTCACTGATTTTATGACCATAGTTGTTGCATTTTTGGCATTCACTATTGAAGTCTTGCAAAGGAGAAAATGAGTTATAGTTTCTCTTCTATGTACTGTACTTATCGTTCTTATATCTTTGGACATTTCTATGATTGTTTTGTCCATAAGATTTGCAGTGTATTGCCTTATGTCCAAAATTATTGTAAGAGTAACAATATCAAATAAATAGATATTTAGGGGTATTCCTTCTGATGATTGTATTTTTATTATCATATTTTACTTTAGTAGGGAGTATTGATTTCTGTTTATGTGTAAAAGTTTTCAATGGTATCATCTTTGCCTTATTATCTTCTTTTCTTAATGAGTTTTCAGAGCATCTGCATAATTGATTGGTTTCTTGACAGATCCTTGTGATGTAGAAGTTGAGTATTGAGTGTACCCCAAACCAGTATTGTTGTTTGGTGACCTTTGAATAATGAAAATTTTATCCAATATTTTTGAACTATTTCCAAATTGTGATTCCTTCTTTTCTTTCTCAATTTCACTTTTTAACAACTTAATCTTAGCTTCTAGTTTCTCACATACTTGTTTTTTTTAATCATTGAATTGTTTTAATTTGACTTCTTTAATTTTATTATCTTCCAGGAGTTGGGACTTCAAATCACCGATGGTCTGTTTTGACTCTTTGAGGGTTTTGAAAACTTCCCTCTCTCTTGATTTATTAGCTTCTTTAATCTCTAGAATCTCTTTCCTTAGTACCCTGTCTTTTTTTTTAGATTTTCTTAGTTCTTTAATTACACTAAGGATTTGTTCTTTGAAGTTCATTTGTTATCCATCTTCTAAATGTTTATCATTTTGAGTTTTTATTCCCATAAATAGAATCTCTGGTTCATCTTCTTCATTTTCTTCTAATGAGCTACTATCTTCTTGGGTAAAGGACGTTTTCATTTTCTTGTAGAACTTATTTTTATTATTAGTGTTTCTTTTCTTTTGATTTTTGAAGGTTCTTTCGTCATCACTTTCCTCCTGCTTAGGATGGGCAAACTTATTGGCAAAGTGTTTAATTTTTCCACAGTTGAAACATATTAGAGGTGTTAACGCTCTGTAAATTCCTAGAGCTTGTCAAGAGGTAGAAGAAATTTATCAGAGGTAACTTTACCCAACCACTTTGAAACTAGGATCTAGCCTTGCCAGTTTCAGAGAGGGATCTCTCTGTAAGATTCAACTATGTTTCAGGTTTCATATATTAGGCTAGTTAAATAAATAAGACTGTGTTGTTTGTTTATAAAATGGATGAAATATTGTTTACGCATCCATTGGGCTATGGGGTCTTTTTTATAAAGTTTGAGACCAAAGAACATATTTTATTAGGTCTTTTCACAGGGCAGGGTAATGCAACAGTTGGATCCTTTAGAATTAAAATGATGGATATCAGAAAAGATGAGATAATCAATTACAATAAAGAAGCATTTAAGAATTTCTTTATCATAACATCATAAGACAAACATTTAGATCTTTAAAAGCCAAAAACAGAGTATACAAAGATAAATTCTGCAACTTTAACTCCTTTTAAATGATCAGATATAGGAAGCAAAAGTGATTACGAAGACAAAAAAACCATTCAACGAAGAGTAGTACAAATCACCAATAGTTAACATGCAAGAATCCTGTGAAACATCCTTTTTATTATTGGTAGATCTCTTGAGAAAGATTACAATGCTTACAACTTGCTTGGGTGTAAAGATTGACCCTCGGTACTTCGAAAATTGAAGTATTTATAAGAAAAATTACAAACGATCCTATCATTAATGATTAGGACGTGGTAGAATCCAAAGCTAACTAATCTAGATAACAAAATACAAATAGGAATTGCTGATGATCTGTCGGATTCTCCATGCTGATTTTGGGGAAGGTTGTTGACGAGTCATCAACTTGACTTTGACTGTTCTGCGTGCTGACTTGGATTGTACACCTCATCCCTTACTCGATCAAAGTGCACATATCCTCCCATATCTTTTGACTAGGAATGGTGACTTTTAGTAACCTTCTATAGACTTCATCCATTTATGTATATTTGGCGAAAGTTGGCTTGGTGATGAAAATATACTTGATTTCATGTTGGATACTGAGGTCCAACTGCAGAGTCTCTAAAAATGCCTTGCCTATTATGCTACCCTGTATTCATGAAAACTTTGAACTATCCTTTGCCACCATGGCAATCTTTTCCTTGTAGTCTGACAAAGTCACCAGTTTGTCATTTAAAAACAGTAAACTGGGAAGGCCTTTCTTCTGCAAAGCATCAATATTGCTGAAGAATCTCTGAACTCTGATATCCATGTTTTGGGATCTCTCCTCCAATTGGAACATTAATCCTCTCTTGGTTAGAACTTTCTTAACCTCGAGGATAGTCTCTGTCCTATCCTTGATTTCCAGACTTTCCAGCTCCTCCTTGGTCTTCGAATTCAGAAACCTGATGATTTCATTTGCTTATGTGGGAATTTCTCCCAACTCTCCCTTTGTCCAGTCAATGGCCAACCTGCTCCTCAACACTAGTTCATGCTGCTCAAACATGATCTGCACAAGTGGCCAAATTTTAGCCATGGATTTTGAGATATCCATCCAAATGTTCTCTTTGGCTTCTGCTAGTGTTTTACCCACAACTGTTTGCTTTTGCAGCTGCTATATTTCTTGCTTAAGTTTTCCTGATGTGTGCCTCTCAATATTGTGACTTGCCTTGAAAGAGGATTTAAGTTTCTGGAGATTTTCTATTTCTCAATTCAGTTTTTTCATTTATGCTCCTTGTAAGGTCATCTCCTCCATTGATTTTGCTAGAGCTTCAGATGTCTCTAGAACTATCACTGGGGCAGCTGATGGAAGTTCTGCTGTGGCAGCTATTGATGCTATCGCTGTGCTAACTCCTGTGAGGGGGACTACACTCAGTGGAATGACTTCCATGGGCTCTGTCTATTCCTTTTCCTTTACCAACCTTTCCAACTATGCTTCCATCTCCTTGATCTGTGCGTTCTGTTCCATGATTAACTTTAGCATTTCTTCTTTTTGGCCTTCTGTCTTGGCCATCTCTTTGGCCTGTGAGTCTTCTATAGCCGGAAATTTTAATTGTTTCCTCAAGGATGCTATGTCGGCATTCTTTATCTTTAGCAGTTCTTCAACTAATTTCACATTAGAGGGGTCGTACCCAGTTTTAAGTACTATCTCTTCTAAAGATTTGATCTTGTTTTCCTTTGCAAAAGATGACACTTTTTCCAACTTTAGTGGAGTTTGAACATTGTTCAGAGAAACCTGCAACTTTGCAGCAGTTGTGGAAGTGTTTGCCAATGTTGAGAAAATCATTTCTCCGGTTTGTCTGTGCAAGTCCATCTAGTCAGCTGGATGTACCTCTGCGACATCAAACTCGAAAGTTGACCTTTTGTAATAAAAAATTTCCTTTGGTTGAGGCACCTATGCCTGAAACAAGACCATATGAATTCTCCCATTTTTAATATCAAAGGTGGAGAGCAGTCTATGCTGTGTAGTTGATGTTTGTTTCCAAAATTGGGCATAGGTGCTGCTGGTCAACATCTCATTCTTTTTCTTAATCAGATTATATTTTTCAAAAATACTTAGTCCTGCGGATCCTTGTGATGGCTGAGCGGTTAAGGTGGTGTCAGTCTACTTCTTTGATGAAGAGGTAGACATCATTTACTGACTGCTTGAGAACAATGGTGAATTTTCTCCCTCTACTACTATAGTAGACTGAGTCTCTTCTCCCCTAGATCTGTCAGGGGTATGGCTGATCTTGGGATTTTTCCTGTAAACCCAAAAATCCTCTGTTGAGACTTCAATGACTGACAGGGAGACTTCCTTTCTGGGACTCTTTTTTGTTGGTACCTGTGGAGTAATGGTTTGTGAAACATTGGTTGAGGGAGGCTATTGTTCTGAGTCTTCCAAAGTGTTCATTTCCCACTCCGATTGATTCATGAACTTCTCAATTTCGGGTTTGGGAACATGAGTATATGGAGAGATTTTATTTTTAGATTGGTTTTTGCGATAATGCCGCAAGGATCATAGTGCCACGTGAAACTGATGCTGAACTTCATCTCCTTAAAAAGTTTATCAGCCATTGCCCCTGCAGCTCGACTGTTATAGATGAAAGGTCCTATCTGTCCCTTGATCCTCAATTGTTGTTTCTTCTTGAAGGATACAAAATTAATATCATCTGAGCTATTCATTTGTCTAATATATTCCAGGGCGAATATATGCACAGGAAAATATCTAGGCAATTTGTAGGGAGCCAACTCGCATCCATAAATTCTAATCTCTGTGTGGTTCTGGTACAGGTACTAGTTTTCGGTATTGGCGAGGTCTGAGAGGTGTAAAATTCATTGGATTTCTTCTTTTATCCTTGGTTCTCATCGGTCACTGAGCATACTTATCACTGGATGGTAGAACTGATCTATGAACTAATTGAAGGTGAAATCTGGTGAGTTCCTTCTCAACAGTGATGTTCGAGATGTGATTGGTTGTGGTTTGCCATTCTGATCTAGCTGTTGCATGGGAAATAAGAATTTGTCTGTCTAGAAAAATACGAACAAGTATGCAAGTATTGAAGAATACCGGAACATGCCTTCTGTGGGAAATTTGAACAGTTTCTCGTGAATATTCTCGGCTAGAAAACTATTGTAGTCAAACTGCACTGTGGAGCTTTCCTTGGTAGAGAAGATAGATAGATAACCCAAGATTGGCTCATCTACCCACTCGTCCGATTAGTATCCAAGTAGGCTACAAAGGGAGGAAATAACTTGATTTCCTTTTACAGAGAAAATCGATGATTGATACGAGGTATTTGCTTTGGGTAATGGGGCACTCTTAGGGAGGAAAATTTCAAAAATCTACACTCTCTGGGGAAAAGACAACTTTTGATACATTTCGGTTAGGATCTCAATGGTAAAGGGAGAGAAGGATTTGGCTATGGTTTTTTGCAGCATTTGGTCAATGGCTTCAGGTGTGATAGTGAACATGGTCTCTCTAGAGGATGAAACAATAGCTCTTTGATCAAGAAGATAGTGCGCCTGGCACTTGAGGGAGAACTCGGGGAAATGATGAATTTGGGGAAACACATATAGTGGGAGATTTGACTCCCTATTATCGGATAAATCGGTAGGTGCGGACACTAACAGATCTCCCGAGATCCACATGGATCTAGAACAAAACAGGACATGACATGGCTCTTTCCCTAAGTTGTAGTCATTGAATCTACTAATAAGAAGGAATGAGTGACATACCTTTATATCGCTTCCTCAGGTCTCTGTTGTTCCCGCTTCGCTCTGGTGCTCTTGTGAAATCAGGTCCAAGACAACACAAACCAACCAAAGTGAAGATAGCAAAGTATATTCAATGTCAACCTATGCATATGATTAAGGAGTTATGCAATAAAATATGAGTGATTTTATGGGAAAGGGACATGCCGCTGTATTATATTAAATGAAAGTAGAAGATACAACCGGATCGCCTTGATGTCACAAGCTTCCTTTCAGTGACCCTTGGTTCCAACACACACACTTTCTCTACACTTGCATGAAGAAGATCCAATACAACTTGATAGACCAAATAGAGTCTTCAAGCTTCTATCCAAGCAGAGTTCTTCACACAATTCTTTCACCAATTCTTCATTCAATCTTACTTAACCTTTTCCATGAAAAACCTTTCAATATATAGGAGAAGGAGAGATAGATGGATGAGGATGATCCCACTTAATCTGAGAAGTCAGTAGGATGCCAACCATGCGAATGGCAACTCATTTTCTAGAAGATTCCCTTCTAGAACCTTCATGAACTCTTCTCTTTTCCAAGCTTTGAAACAGGTTCACACCCTACCTATAGAGCAGACTGCGAACAGTTCACACCCTAAGTTTGGGTTGCCTGCGAGAATGAAGGATTTTCGCACCCTGTAATATAGGCAGCCTGCGAACTCATCTTAAAAATGTGTTTTTTGGAAGAAGACAACAGTCAATTTCCTCAGGAAAAAATTCCTTGTGGGAGCCTGAATACATCACTTGTAGAGACATCACCAGATTGACCAAAATCATGTGTAATAGAATGCCCCCCAAAGTATGAGGCTGAAACTTGTGACAACCAAAATACTTTATAAAATGCGTGTGTGTGTCAGAAACAAGGAGCGCAGTTAATCAAAAACCTGTAAACAACCAAGCATCTGTAGAATATAATACCAGTTCTGAGGTAGGCATTCCCATGCTTAGATCACAAATGAATGGAATCATAAACGTAGGCCATGGCCACCAATCATACACTGTGTATTTATGCCGTCAAAATGCTACATAGCCACCAGGAATACACTGTGGATCTATGCGAGAAGACTTGAATTAAGACGACATAGCCACTTGACATACAAAGTGGATCTATGTGCCAATATAAATCATACATACTCCATCGTAGCCTGGATCAAAAAGATGAGACCCAGGGTCTTCAATATCGTCACCTGAAAGTATGAATCTAGCCATGTGATTACATGTGTTGAAGTCGAACATGGTAGAAACCACTTGATTACCGGTCATTGATGAAAACCATTAACAAGTGTGAGGGACATCACCATTGATGTCAATGATTCCCAAGGTACCAAAGTACAATCCGAACGAATGTGAATGCATGAGCTGAAGTCGAGAACTTAGCGGAATCTCTCGATCAGGGATCAATGATGTGAAACCCCTGTCAAAAGTGAAGAGACCTGCCATTAAGGCATGCAGGTTCCAAGGTACTAAATGATTTCTAAGTCTCATTTTCGGATAATGAGTTGGATTCGATGGAACAAGACTCGTCACAAGAGGGCCTTGATGTATCCTCCATCAATGACATGAAATAAGTAACATATTTTGAGGATGAAACAAAGTATGAATACGGGTCAAAATAGACACAGGGAAGGCTGACATAGTAATAATGGACAACTGCAGATGGCTGACTCAATAGAGGGCTCATGTGAACTTCTCTTGAACATATGAACGACACGACTAAGGACTTAGCAGCACTGACTCAAATATAACCCAAGTTATGACCTTGTAGCAAGTCGAACGAGAGACAAATGGATTTCCCAACCCAGATTCAAATGACGAATAGGGGGTGTCATGTTCAAGAGTGACGCTTTCTGCCATTAATATGAATATGAAAACACATCCCTTTCCCAAAATTTCCCCCACCATTTCTGGCGAGTACCTCTTTATTTTTACACAAGCTTGAGGAGGATAACATATGCTTGTTGATGTAAGCTCATCCTTGGGATGAGTCCCTCGAAGTATATTTAACGAACCATAGGAAGGAGTGGTTCGGTCCCATTGCAGGTCTTTCGATGTTTGTTTAACGAGTCCAAGGATAGAAAACTCGAGGGTTTTTCATGTTTTGAGAGTCTGAAAAACACTTAAAAAGAACTCTCCCAGTTCCTTTTTCGCAAAAGAGTTCGATGAGACCGAAAAAGTGATAAACTATCATCCGTCGAACGTTTTCTTCAAATACTTTAACGAGCAGGAAAAGAACAAGATCGCTCGACAATCTTTTCGTTTTTATGGAGAGTGAAAAGAGCTTAAAGGATACTCCTTTACATTTGTCGTTTTCATGTTACCATGATGAGTACATAAAGACGAGAAAAATTATACTCGATTAAATTCTCATATATTTTCGAGCACGAGAACGAACGAAGACTGAGCTCGAGGTTTTTTCTAAAAAACCCTAAAAATGTAGTCGTACATGCGACAAAAGAAAAAACACCTGAACCCCCTTGTTTGGACTTCAAAGTTGTGATATCTGTGAAAAACCACACTCACAAGGCTATTAGGGTATTAGGTTTTATAGACAAAGTAATAAAAATAATATAAAAATAAAAAAAAGAATAGTAAAAAGTGAATAAATATGGGTAAAAAGGGCTTTTTACCATTTCATTGTGATTTTGCCAAAAACTTGTCCAACATACCTCATTTCCCCCCAAATTTCTTTTCTCGATTGCGGGAGGCACAAGCGATCATTCGGCAAATTGTTTCAGCCAACGAGGTAATCTCTTGATTCTCTAACTTTTCCATGGTTTATTTTTGGTTTTTATTGGCAATTTTTTGGGTTTTGAGTCCATTTTAGGGTCAGAACATGCGCCCAAGCATTCTCGCATGTGGGCCATGCAGGACCTGTGAGGATCTAAGATTATTGCAGGTGGCCTTTAGGGCACCTGCGAGAATCTCGCACTGTGCAAAATGCTCACTTGCGGGGGCTGAAAAATGGATTTTAAAGTAAGGTTTTGCTTAATAAAAATCATGCAAGAGTTTAAAACAAGTTGCTGAATTCCCTCTCATGGCTCTTTTTTAGGTGTTTGACCATCACAATGTTGGAATGGAGAGAAAGAGAACATGAGGAGGATGATGCCATTGTCGGGAATGACCCGAGTACAGTGGCTTCCCTATGGGAGTATGGGCTCTTGAATTTTTTCAGGATTTTGGAATACCTGGTCCACATGTGGGACGTGGATCAATAATTATTTCATGTGCGAGTCCATACGTTGACCCTAGATATCGAGGATATCTATTTTCTAATAGGGTTGTCATGGCATGGATACCATGCTACTTTGACCGGAGGTAGAGGCGGTGGACTCCCAATGAGTGAGTATTGTCGCCGATATTGTGATCTTGAGGCAGAGAGAAGCAAGGGTAAGGTAGCCATTTGGGGGGTCCAAGATCTGACCCTATAGACCATCTTGTTTACTATTGCATGCATGGATGGGAGCGCGGCTTCGCACATGTCTCTCCAAAGTTATTTCCAATACGCCATAGAGTGCAAAGAGCCTCGGGTATTCAACTGGTTGGATGCAGTTCTCCGCAGTATGAAGAGACAATTGATGAAGTGCAGAAAGGGTGACTTGAAGCAGTTTGGGTACATATCACTTTTGGTGTCATTCTTCCTCGAGAGGGTCCCACTGCTATGACTACAGGTTGATTAGGGTTTACCAGCCCCACAGGATCCGAGGATGCTGAGTTGGTGCAACCTCATGGCCCGACACGTAGCAGGGCCTATAATCAAGTATAATGATTCATTTTTTGACTGGTTGAGGCCCTAGATGCTGATGATCGATGACTACGCATATGCTGGTTTAGATTTTCGAGGGGATCTGGATTTGGCCTTGCCTGAGGATGCTCAGTGGGGTGACTTAGGTAAGAAGTACACATTTTGTTCTTTTTAAATATTTTTGCAAACTTTATCATATGAAATGTTTTTATGTTTATCCAAGAACTAATCCAAAAATTTCTTTTTGATGACACAGATGTGGGGCCGTATCGACTTCCAGGAACGTCTCCCATTCAAAGGCAAGGAGAAGTGGATCCAGTGGCGAGATGGGATGCCGAAGACTACGAGGTAGTGGAACAGAACTTGGAGGGGTTGACTGCAGACGTCCCAGATATTTCTATTGGGGAGATTCTGAGACATTACCAACGTCATACTGTGGGCGTGTCCGAGTCTCTCAATCGAATGCTTCATAGGGTAGATCGAGTAGTTGTGTGTTATTTTGAGCGTCATCCATGACGCTACTTTGTAGAAGCTATGGGCTTCGTATTTTGAGATTTTGATCCTTGGACATAAACTTTTTGTAAAAACTTTTGATCGTTATATACATATATATGGCTTCTACTGGCTTATTTTGTGTTGTGTTATACATGTGATGTGTGATTGGTTTATAAATTCCCCAAATGTCTGTCTAACACATAGTTAGCTAATGCATCAGTCAATGTATTTTGACATCTAGGAATGTGTTGATATTCAATATAATCAAAATAATGTTCCAAGAGGCGAATTCGTAAATATACCTGTAATAAAGTAGGACTTCAGATAGCATAGACGTTACTTAATTGTAGTACTACTAGCTTCAAATCGAGTCGTATAACCAGGTGGCGGATATCAAGCGAAATAGCATCAATCAACAATTCAATGACGGTGCTATATTCTGAAATATTATTGGTTGCACGACCGAGGCACACACCTTGTAGACTGATAAGTTCGTTTGTAGGGGTGTAAATTGCCCATGTAGTAGAAGCAAGGTTGTGATTACTACGGATAGCTCCATTGGCGAATCCAATGTGGGGTGGTGAAGACTCCGACATCTGGAAACCAAGCACAACGCAAGATAAGTGGTCGAGGGAAGATACCAAATAACGAAAAAACATACTAAAGTAACACACAAAAAGTATTATACAATAAAATACAAGCACTCATGCACAGGTGATCTTAAGCATAGTACTTCTTTAAGTACAACCCATTTTTGGGTTCACTCAAAGGGATACCTTCGTAGTCCACTAACTCGTAAGCTCCTTTCTCCAAAACTCATCTGACGATATAAGGACCTCGCCACATAGCTTCAAATTTTTTTGGCTCCTAGCATATCCTGATCTTGTTCGTAAAGGAGAACTAGATTGCCTTCGAAGAAAATGCATGGCTTGACATGTTTTTCGTATTGGGCTTTGACACATTTCTTATGGGATTCTATAACTAGGGTGGCATCGCGATGGGTTTCGTCTAATTGCATGAGATACAACATACGTTCTTTTTCGGCAGAAGTGTTTGGGAGAAGTTTGATGACTAGTTTTAGGGAGGGTATATCACATTCAATTGGAAAGATGGCTTCTGGACCATAGACTAACTGGAATGGTGTAAACCTGGTAGTAGACTTAACAGATGTCCGGTAAGCCCACAATGCTGAGAACAACATCGTGTGCCAACTCATTTTGTGAATCCCTATCATTCATCGAAGCATGGAAATGAGGATTTTGTTTATTGTTTCGACTTGGCCGTTGGCTTGTGGGTAATAGGGTGTTGAGTTGTCATGGAGAAGACCCAAATTTTCAGTGAGTTCAGATATCATGAAGTTTCTAAAGTGGCTACCGTGGTCAGTAATGATAGCTTGAGGAACACCAAACCGAGCAATTATGTGATTGAATTTAAACAATGCTTCAGTCCTTCCGGTATTGTCGAATGTTGGCATCGCCTCGACCCATTTCGTAAAATAATCTATGGCTACAATAATGTATCCATGCCCCCCGAGTGAGTGAGGATGACATGTCATGAAATTGATACCCCATTTCGCAAAAGGACCAACAGAGACCACAGGGTGTAGAGGAGCAGGGTGTGATCGTATTTTATTGTTGTAGGTTTGGCAAGCGTGGCATTTTTGGATGACAATTATACAATAGTTGAATAAAGAAGGCCAAAAATACCATGCTCGTAAGATCTTTTGGGCAGTAGCATACCCAGACATGTGACCACCATAATCTCTAGAATGGCAGTCATTTAGGGCTTTCTTAGCTTCGTCAAATCTGAGGCAGCGTCGAAAAACAGAGTCAATCCCACGACGATAAAGAGTATCACCRAGGATAATATACTAACGGGCTTGGTAGCGTATTCGACAGTGGTCAGTGTTAGAAAAATTGGGCTGGAAAGTCTGGGTTTGGAGATATATGATGATATCTCCRTACCAAAGGTCATCGAAACTAATCAGGAAAAGGGATTCATGGAGTAATGAATATGCTGCTACATTTTCCGTCTTAGAGCAGGGAAGGTCGCATATCAACTCGAAAAACACCAAGGATTTCTTGGACTTAGYGTGTTCAAATTATAATTCAAACTCCTGGAGTATTATGATCCATTTGGAGTATTTTCCCCCTAGCAATTGGTGTGTAAGAATGTGCTACGCAGGGTTGCAGTTAGAAATTACCGTAGTCTTGCAAGAAAGGATATAGTGCCGGAAACGTTGAACAGCTTGGACGGCTGCCAAGGTCAGTTTTTCAACATGTAAATACTTGGTTTCGGTAGTCGTGAGACTCCAACTCAAGTAATATATGACATGTTCATCATGAGAATCATCCTCCTGGACAAGAACCATAGCGATGGTATAGTCCAAGGCTGCGAGGTAAAGGAAATAATCCCGACTGTAATCAGGTGGGAAGAGTAGTGGGGTACGTGTTAAAGATAGTTTCAAAGCTTCGAAAGATTTGTTGGTAGTGGTATCCCATACGAACTCAGAACCTTTCTTGAGCATTCGCGTAAATCCAAGAGTTAGCTCAGCATAGTTCGGGATGAAACGACGGAGAAAGTTTTCCTTCCCTTGCAAACTTTGTAACTGGTGAAGTGAGGAAGGAGGAGGAAGATTGAGAACTGCCTCGACCTTCAAAGGATCTACCTTGATCCCTTGACATGAAACAATAAAGCCCATAAGTCGGCCGGATTCTACACAAAAAACACATTTGTGGGGATTCAAGCGTATGTGGTAAAACCGACATTGAAGAAAAATGGCGCGGAGGTGTATTGGATGATCTACACAGCGCATGGAATGAGCAGGTAAGTCATTGAGATATGGCTGCATGATGTGCTTTACATCATGAAAGGCGTAAGACATAGCACATTGAAAAGTTGCACCGACATTCTTTAAACCGAATGGAAGTTTCCGATAGGCGAAAGTTCTCCAAGGACAAATAAAAGCGGACTTGTGTTGGTCTACGGGTACGATATTGATTTGATTATATCCGGAGAAACCATCCATCAGAGAGAATATTTCACTTTCGGCACAATCGTCAATGATCTGGTCAACGAAGGCGGTAGGAGAGTTGTCTTTAGGACAAGCTTTGTTAATGTCCCTATATTCAACGCACACGCAGATTGTGCCTTGTTTCTTGTCAATCGGAACAAGATTGGAAACCCAGTCAATTAGAGCCACAGGGTAAATAAAGACAGCTTTGAGAAGTTTCTCAACTTCAAGCTTGATAGCGGCTGCTTTACGTGGGTGGACCAGACGAAGTCATTTCCGAACAGGTTTAGCGCCCGGGTATGTCTTAATCTCATGTACCACAATGTCGTGGTCAATCCCCAACATTTCTTCATAGCTCCATTCGAAGATGTCATGAAATTCTTTGAAAAGAGACTTGTAGGTGACAACTTCGTCATGGGAACACGAAGCTATGATATGCACATTTTCGACAACTCCAGGTTTGATGGATATGTCGAGGGGGATGGTGGGTGAGATATTACTTAAGTTCCCTTCGTAGAACATATCATGTGTAGACTCGGGAATGGTAGAAATGATGACAATGGTTGACAGAGTTGAGATTCATTGGTGACCCTCAATGGTGTGTTTTTCTAGGAAGAGGATGGAATGATGATGTCCATCGTCCCAAGGGGTATCTTCCATGGACATAACAAACATAATCATCTTGTCTGTAGGAAAAATGATGTGGAATGGATACCCCTTCTACAGAGTTTACCTTAGAATTCTTGCCAGTGGGAGGGGTAGGAGATAGAGCATTTTAAACATTAGAAGAAATGGGTTTGGGGTTGTTTCTAGAGGTTTGGACAGAATGAGGTTGGGAATGGAAAGTTCCAATCACATCATCAACTACATGAGAAGCAGCAGGAGTAGTTGAAGTAGCGAAAGTAGAAGGACGAGGTGCGTCAGGGAGTAAGTTGTAAAGAGTACCCATTTGTGAGTAAATGAGGTCAAGGTATTGAGCACGATTGATTGCCTGTTCTTCTGTGACAAATCCACCCATGGCGATGTCACGAGCAATGTTGTTCACGAATGATTTCATGAACCACTCTGCCAGCAACTGATCGAGAAGTTTGAGTTTGATGAGACGTCGTCTCTGTCGCCACTCATGAATATGATCAGAGATATGAGTGGCTTTGGTTTGTTTGAAAGAACTCAAAATCTCGGTTCCCGTTTCGTAGTGGATCAGTAACTGGTAGTGGGTGAGGAAAGCCATAGCGAGGGTGTTGAAGTCGGTGAAGAAGCCTCGTGGTAATTCTATATACCACTTCGCAGCGGAACCTGTGAGGGTTCACTGAAAAAGGCGTAAATGAATAGAGTCATCCATCAAGCAGTTGGATGAGCACCAAAGGTAAAAAGTCATTACATGATTGTTCAGGTCCTCTCCCGGTTTACCATCAAATTTAGGGATGTCGGATGGTAGTTTGGCCGGTATGGTAGGCCATTGAGGAGAGTGACGGATCGGATCATTTAAAATCCTCGATAGATCAGGGAGGTCCAGAGTGGCTAAGAAGGGTAACTATACATTCACATGTGGGTATTGGTGACTTTAGGGAGGGAGTTCTGTCGGTAGACCAGTGGGACCATAAGAAGTTTGCATATAATGCGAAGATCTGGGCATATTCGGTTGTTGGTGTGGAGGCAAGTAATTCATAGGGTTGTACCCTTGAACATGGGTGTGGGGTTGAGAATTCAAGCCCCAAATAGGATTAGACATGCCTAGATATGGTTGGCCTGTAATAGGGGGTATGATGGAGCTAGCTTGAGACTGTTGCCCCCCAATCGAGTGAGGATTATGTTGAATAAGATAATTCCAATACTGGGCCAAGGATGGAGGTATGTTTTTTCCATAGGGTGGGGTCGGTGGGGGTTTCCCTCCAATCGGGGGTTGCGTCCCAGTTGGGATTTGTCCTGCAAAAGGGGATTGGGTTTGGCCTCCTTGGTGAAATTTTCCACCAATAGGAATCTGGTAATTAGGTGTGAAAGATGGGATGGTGCCACTAGGGTCAGTGCCTCCAATAGAGGATGGAAGAGGTCCTTTGAAAGGGGGTTGAGGAAGTGTCAGAATAAAACCAGGAATGAGATGGTACCCAGAAGGAGTGGAAACGCCAGGAGTCCCAGATGAGGTTTGTGTAGGACCGGGAATAGAAGCATTCAATGCATGATATCCAGGCAGAAGTGTTGGGGTGAATCTGGGCAAAAGAGGTGTGCCAATGGGGGCTTGGCTAGCCGCTGTAATCCTAGTGTGAGGATTCGTAGTATCTGAGACCATTGTGTAATGGACCATTTGTAGAGGGATAGTCAAGATGTGGTTAGCTGGCGGAGCATCTGTACCAGGAAAATAATAGGCAGTAGTAAAAGGTATTGCGTTTGGATCAGATGTTTCAGGCAGCTCAGGTGTGACAGTGATACCAATGCCTACTTCTGAGCCAAAGAGATCCCATCTAAAAATGCCAGTAGTCCAAAAAGGATCTTGAACCTCAGGTCCTATGAAAGGTCCAGTTGGTAATACAGAAGACTGAAAAACTATATCTCTAGAAGAATTCACTTGAACAATACGTCTCTCGGAGTCAGGAGGAAGTCAGAAGTCCTCTCGAAAATTGGTAATTAGGAACCATTCTAAAGAGTTATTCCTTTCCACTAGTGGAGTGGCAATGTCTTGGACTTTACTTTGTTGAGGAGAGACCTCTAGTGAGTTGGTAGGAAAGGGTTGAGAAACTTCTATATATTTTGGGGGTAGGCCTTACATTCTATGTGAATGGCGTGGAGGGTCAATTGTGATCGAGTTAGAATTTTACGAAAGAAATTCTATGGCCAACTTGGGTAAACAAACAACATGCGCTAATAAAATCTAGGAAGCAAAACCAAGCAAACAAGACCTTCTAATTCCGAAGTCACTAGTTGTGATGAAATCCAACATCGCAACGATGAGACAAGAAGGGGCTGGGTCAGGGTGGAAAAGTTACGTTGACGAATTTCTTAACGGACTTACACCCTGGTGCAAGCTCCCACACACAATTGTGGGTATAGCCTCCAAGGATCCCGAGTGAGTCTGGCCAACGTCGATTCCAGGTACTGTGAAGACTTATCCCTTCACAGTCACCTTGTGTAAGACCCTAAGAAGATAGGCTACTAAGGTTACCACCAACAACAATAATGCCTGGGGGAATAGTCGACAGTTCAATCCACATGCAAGGGCAAGCTATCTAGCCCGAAATCAGCTTGAGAGGCTTCCACTCATCATTGTGGGTATACCTTCAAGTGACCCCCGTATTACGTGCAATCTCTACACCGATATCAACAAAGCAGGGTGAGTAACTATTTCAATCTCAATGCGACCTCAGGTTTGACCCTTGTGTGAGAAGGGCTTCCCAGGAAAAAATGCTGCAAATGGAATTTGACACTCCTTATCACAATATACTATTGTGTGTTTTGTTCTTTAGAGAGTGTGTCTCATTGCCTATTCCAAAGCTCTAGCCTAGCTAATGTTGGTGTAAAAGAGACCTAGAAAAAGTTACTAGCTGAATTTTAAAATTGCGCAATATTATTAAAGGCTGTTGTTACTCAAAAGGAGACGGAAATGAAACCAATGTTGTGTGAGACTCTGACCCAACAATGTGTAAATAGGGATGAATGATACAAATTTTGTTCGATGAATCCTATTTACAGGAGGGAAAGAGGAGTTTTTTGGAACAATGTGAACTACAATGTATGATCTTCTCTGAAATGTAATATCAAACATTCATGAACAATGCAAATTCCCTATTCGTTTTCTTTCAACACTTGAATGCCCATATTTTTCGAATAAAAGGTTGCTTAAAAAGAAGAAAATGTCTTTAAATTTTTTATTAGAAACCAAGCAACAAGGATGGAACTAAGAAAAAGTAAGCAACCAACGAAAAATAAATACACAACAAACACCCAAATCAATCTTTCAATGAATACAAAAATAACAAACTGACAAGACCAGTCTCTTCAAATGCACATGGATAACAATTTTCCAAGTAATAAGCAATTGAAAAGGACCATTAATCTCAAATTTTAATCCAATCAAAGGCTCTTGACCAAACAAGCACTCGAATTCCAGAATCGGAGATTATACCCTTGTTAAGAAAAGGTCAAGAGGTAAAAATTGAGAAAAAATGATCAAGAAGAGATTTCAATTTTTGAAAACTAATCATTCACGAGATTTGAAGTCAAGAAACATCCAATCACTGGCCAGATAAGTTCTTTCCAGACACACCAACCAATCTGGGCATATGAAGACACAAAAGACTTAATCCAAAATTTTTACAAGTGAGTTCGCAGTCTGACAGTGGGGTACAGTGCGAGAATTAAGGATTTTTGTAGGCTAGACACATGCAGGTTGCGAGAAGTTTGCATTGAACTAAACACTAGGGTGCGAACCTTAGCTATTCTTGTAGGGTACAGAAAGGTGTAGTGCGAGAAGGTTTGTAATCAAGCAAATTTTGGAAAAAATGACAGGACTTTTGAGGGAACTTCTAGATCTAGGGGGTCTGTGAGGGTCTCCTCAAGACTCAGAGATTGATTGGGAATGAAAAAAGGTAGGTCAAGAGAAAATGGCCAAGAAAAATCCACTAAAATGGGTTGTATCCCTAGTGGAGTCGCCAATTTTGTTATCGGATAAATCGGTAGGTGCAGACACTAACAGATCTCCTTAGATCCACCTGAATCTAGAACAAAACAGGACAGGACACAACTCTTTCCCTAAGTTGTAGTCATTGAATCTACTAATAATAAGGAATGAGTGACATACCTTTATATCAATTCCTTAGGTCCCTGTTGTTCCTGCTTCGCTCCGGTGCTCTTGTGAAATCAAGTTCAAGACAACACAAACCAACCAAAGTGAAGATAGCAAAGTATATTCAATGTCAACCTATGCATATGATCAAGGAGTTATGTAATAAAATATAAGTGGTTTTATGGGAAAGGGACATGTCACTGTATTATATTAAATGAAAGTAGAAGATACAACCGGATCGCCTTGATGTCACAAACTTCCTTTCAGTGACCCTTGGTTCCAACACACACACTTTCTCTACACTTGCATGAAGAAGATCCAATACAACTTGATAGACCAAATAGAGTCTTCAAGCTTCTATCCAAGCAGAGTTCTTCACACAATTTTTTCACCAATTCTTCATTCATTCTCGCTTAACCTTTTCCATGAGAAACCTTTCAATATATAGGAGAAGGAGAGATGGTTAAATGGATGAGGATGATCCCACTAAATCTAAGAAGTCAGTAGGATGCCAACCATGAGAATGCCAAATCATTTTATAGAATCCCTTCTAGAACCTTCGTGACCTCTTCTCTTTTCCAAGCTTTGAAACAGGTTTGCACCCTACCTATAGAGCAGACTACGAACAGTTCGCACCCTAAGTTTGGGTTGCCTGTGAGAATGAAGGGTTTCTGCACCCTGTAATATAGGCAACTTGCGAACTCATCTTAAAAATGTGTTTTTTGGAAGAAGACAACAATCACTTTTCTCAGGCAAAAATTCCTTGTGGGAGCCTGAATACATCACTTGTAGAGACATCACCAGAGTGACCAAAATCATGTGTAACACTCCCAGATTCCAATCTCATCACTCTGTTCTAAGAAGGTGTCTCTGACCATGAGTGCATCTCAACAAAATCAAATTCACATTTTGGCTCGGAAATGAGGTAATCTTTGTCGTCTAGAGGGACCTGGTTGATGTCGAATGGAGGTAGGAGGAAAGGATTTTCATCAATTTTCGATTGTTTGGACTTTGGAGCCATCACTTCGAATGATGCCTGCAAAATTTGAATAGGGGGGTGACATTGACTGTAGATTTTAGAAATTAATGGAGGTTGTGGACATAAATAATGCAGGGAATAGTGATTTCAGATGTGTCTGTATTGTGAAAAATGGAATAATGGCGAAAAAGAACGGGATTATCGGGGCAAACGGGTATCCATTGGAGGCGCGGGGAGCAGGTTAGCAGACTAATGGATATGTTAGCTTGTACTAATTAGCTAACAGATAACTCAGAAATGAGGTGGACATTAAAGGATGGGTGATGGGTGATGGGTGAGCGAGGGTGATGTGGAAAACAATGATTGGATGATAGGTGGACGAGATATGACGTGCGACGGGTGAGTGGGGGGGAATATGCTGGTGATATAATGAGACATGACTTG